>CM065698.1:52093697-52111197 GCA_017654935.2 Phymorhynchus buccinoides | reverse complement strand
CTGAATTCATTTTTCTTTAACAGTCAGCATCAATGGCAATGCAGAAGCAGCAATAAATGTGACTCCAAAGGACAGGAGGGGAATGGGGTGGAGCAACGTCTAGCAGCACAACAAACATAATGCACCTTGCTCTTTGACCCAGTTTGAGTGTTGAGCACTGAGGCAGCCCAGGGCTGCATAAACACACACATTGGAAGGAAAACATTCAGCAGTGGGCGCACCTGGCAAAGCATTAATTCTCTTCATTTCAATCCATGCCAATCGGTTGAAATATGTATGCAATGTGACTGACTAAATCAGAGTTTTGTCAGTTAGTCCAGCTTAAATGTCTCTCTCTCCCTACTATCTTGCACACACAAACACACACAGGATCCCACCCGCTTTTTCTTCTGACTTTTCAGCCTCCAACACATAAACTATAAATTAATAAAATGATTCATTATATAAATAATATTCCACTATTTTTCGGTGACCCTAAGAAGAGTTCATAGAACCATTAACCAGTCACCCTCTGCTGGTAACTCTCTCTCTCTCTCAGCTCAGCCCCCCCCCCCCCCCCCATCCCTCAAAATGATCTTGGCAAATAAATCATAAATCAAGTAGACTGTCTATAGAGGGATGAGCCTACACCTAGCTCCCACCTACTCTCTCTCTGTCTCTTTCTCTCTCCTCTCTCTCTCTGTGTCTCTCCTCTCTCTGTCCACAATGGTACCTCTAGGTGATCCCGGTGAAGAATTGACAGAGCCAGTGAACTGTCTCTTCTTTCTTTCTCTCTCTATCTCTCTCTCTCTCTCTCTCTCTCTCTCTCTCCCACAATGCTACCTCTAGGTGATCCCGGTGAAGAATTGACAGAGCCAGTGAACTGTCTCTTCTTTCTCTTTCTCTCTCTCTCTCTCTCTGTCTCTCCTCTCTCTCTCCACAATGCTACCTCTAGGTGATCCCAGTGAAGAATTGACAGAGCCAGTGGACCGTCTCTTCTTGCCCGATGAGCCCCCCATCAACAGTTTCCCAGAGGGCGGAGTCCTGAAAATGTGGGGGTCCATGGACAGAGGCCTCTCCTCACCACACCCACCGTGGGCCCCCCCTGACAACGCTCCCTCCTCCTTCCTCAGCTCTACAATGAAGGAGGACCCTTCTTCAGCCATCAGTTCCATGGACAGCGGCCTCTCCTCACCACACCCACCATGGGCCCCCCCTGACAACGCTCCCTCCTCCTTCCTCAGCTCTACAGTGAAGGGGGACCCTTCTTCAGCCATCAGCTCCATGGTTCTTCACACCAGCTGCCAGCAGCTAGGTCTGTGTTGTAGAGGCGCACACACCACACCCTGAACGGATGACCCTTTTCTGTTCAGCTTTGATAGTTTTAAGTTGCCTTTATATTCTTTTCATGTTCGTCAAATTTGTGAGTACATGTATGTGTGTTGTTATTTTCAATTTGGTCAATCTTACACAGATGCACTATTTTTTCCCCTTCACTTTTGGGATTGTTTTGCTGGCAGTTTCCCTTTGTGCTTTCCTTTATGATACACTAACATCTTTTCACAAGTTGTGACTTGATTTCCCCTCCAGAGTCTTTACTCTTTGCACTAAGATTGCACAAAGTCACAGTTCGTTTTACAATGCATGTGTGCTGACACCATGTATTGTTTCTTATTACTTCCCAGTTATGGCAATATTTTCTATTACAAATCATACTCAAAACTAACTTGTTTAATAAAAGATCATCTTCACAATCCCTCCAATAAAAGCAGGAGGAGGGGTGTAGTTCCTGACATAAATAAAACAAAGCCCCAATCTGGCTAACACTCGGGGAGTGGCTGACGATTATATGGGTTACTGTCCACACATTCCAACAGCCTCACACACTACCAAGGCTGATACAGTTGAATCATAATCAACACTTCACAAGGCCACGCTTCATCACAATATGCCGTCACACCTATACACACAGCATGGTTCCACCGATAGAACACAATCACAGGTGTTGCGCCCCTTCAATCTGTGAAGACAAGGGCGCAGGCCGTCCAGTGGTGACAGGTGTGCAAAGCACTGTCTCCACATTCCACAGGGCAGCAGCTCAGCTGTGCAGGTGGCACTCAGCTACACACAGGTAGCAGGTAGGGAGACACTACCCACATTCCTCCCTCGCTACTCTCCTCTGCCTTGGCTTTTGGGGACTGACCGAATGACCCGGCCACTCAACCACAAGATACCCCCACCCCCCATAGGCACCCCAAATCTAAAACTTCTTACCTAAAAAACAACCCTGATTTCTATTTGTTTGAAATTATTGGATATCTCCCATACAAACTTTCTTTTTCCTTAGGCACTCCTCCACAATAGTAATACTTTAAAAATCATAATAATACTGCATTTTACAGTGCATCGTACTATAACTTTTGAAGTATAAGGCAAGCTTTAGAACTTTCTCTTTCTATGTTTTCTGTAGGTACATGAGCCCTCCTAGTTCTGTCGCGACTATTGTGATGTATTGGTCCTGATCTTTATCCTGAAGGCACAGCACCCAAACTTCTGGTTTTCCCACATCGAAGTTTCTTACAGTACTAATAATGGTACCATTGGTGAAACAGTAGTTTTGCTGACTGGCCACAGCTCTGTAGAAGTGTAGGACTAAGGGTGGCTGGTGATGCCAGGCAGGGCTCAGGGTGAACTGGCCACAGCTCTGTGGAAGTGTAGGACTAAGGGTGGCTGGTGATGCAAGGCATGGCTAAGGGTGAACTGGCCACAGCTCTGTAGAACTAGAAGTGTAGGACTAAGGGTGGCTGGTGATGCAAGGCACGACTCACCACTCAGGGTGAACTGGCCACAGCTCTGTAGATCTAGAAGTGTAGGACTAAGGACTAAGGGTGGCTGGTGATGCAAGGCAGGGCTCAGGGTGAACTGGCCACAGCTCTGTAGAACTAGAAGTGTAGGACTAAGGGCTAAGGGTGGCTGGTGATGCAAGGCAGGGCTCAGGGTGAACTGGCCACAGCTCTGTAGAAGTGTAGGACTAAGGCCCCACTAAGGGTGGCTGGTGATGCAAGGCAGGGCTCAGGGTGAACTGGCCACAGCTCTGTAGAAGTGTAGGATTAAGGACTAAGGGTGGCTGGTGATGCCAGGCAGGGCTCAGGGTGAACTGGCCACAGCTCTGTAGAAGTGTAGGACTAAGGGTGGCTGGTGATGCAAGGCATGGCTCAGGGTGAACTGGCCACAGCTCTGTAGAAGTGTAGGACTAAGGACTAAGGGTGGCTGGGGATGCCAGGCAGGGCTCAGGGTGAACTGGCCACAGCTCTGTAGAAGTGTAGGACTAAGGACTAAGGGTGGCTGGTGATGCCAGGCAGGGCTCAGAGTGAACTGGCCACAGCTCTGTAGAAGTGTAGGACTAAGGACTAAGGCCGGGTGGCTGGTGATGCCAGGCAGGGCTCAGGGTGAACTGGCCACAGCTCTGTAGAAGTGTAGGACTAAGGATTAAGGGTGGCTGGTGATGCCAGGCAGGGCTCAGAGTGAACTGGCCACAGCTCTGTAGAAGTGTAGGTCTAAGGACTAAGGCCGGGTGGCTGGTGATGCCAGGCAGGGCTCAGGGTGAACTGGCCACAGCTCTGTAGAAGTGTAGGACTAAGGACTAAGGGTGGCTGGTGATGCCAGGCAGGGCTCAGGGTGAACTGGCCACAGTCCCATGGCTTCCTTTATTCCACACTGCTGCACTGCAGTATGGCAAACTGGCTGAGCCACCACTTTTTGGATGACTTGTACTTTAGCAGCCCCCCCCCAACTGTTCCCACTGAAAATCTTAACCCAGAAGCAACATTCTGCCATTTGGGGGGAAGGGATAGGGTTAGGATCAGCCTAGGGTTATTTTCATAAAACTGAAAGAAACACACTTTGAGATTGAGGGTCGGATGGGGGAAGGGAGTGGGGGGAAAGGTAATGACTAAAGTACATGATTGCCGACTTTTCCACCTCCCATTCCATTGTCCACTTTTGTTGTAACTGCTGGCCCTCACTCAACCCCCCCCCCCCACCAACCCCAGGTTTCATCACCCACACCCTTTGGCCCACACACATAGTTGGTCTTTGCCCAGTGAGCAGGAAATAAAAACTATACACCCTCCTCTCCCCCCTCCCCACCCACCCACCCTTTACCTTGCCCAACATAATTGTGCCCTTGAGCTGTGTTGAGGGCGACAATGATAAGGGATAAATCATCTTTATCTGGGGCAGAAACATTAAATCACAAAATATTCATTAACTGCAAGTCTGCAATGTGAATGCTCTAAAGTGAGTAAAAATGTAAACCATGGTTATTGAAGGTAAGCAGGGGGTGGGGAGTAGAGGTGTGAGGCAGAAACAAAACAAAACAGCAACACTGGCCTTGCAATGTAATAACAGGAATGCAGCCAGCTATGGATATAAAGTTGATATGTTTACCAACAGTACCAACACACAGTTCTAAATAAGGTCACCACACCAACAAGGACCAGACAAATAACATGAACAAACAGGGTGTCTAAACACAACAGTGGAACAACTTTGTCAAGGTCTGGTGGCAAGATATGTGAAGAGAGAGAGAGGTGAAGGGGGGGGGGGGGGGGGGGGGGGGTTGTGGAGGAGGCAATGATTATCCAGGTATGTGGTTATTACTGGGGGGGCAACAGACCAGAACCTGAGGAGGGCACCACCCATAGTTTACAAGCTTACACACACACACATGTGTGTGTGCACACACACACACACACACACGCACATGCACGCACGCACACACACACACAAACACACTTGTTTTTAGCAACTACTAGAAAAATAAACGAATGTCCAAGTCAAAAGAATACTTCTTTCCTGGTTTACTCCTTGTCTGAGGAAACAGGAGTCAGGATAACCCCTGTAACCATTATCCCTGTTATACATGTAGTATTTGTATGTAATTTTTTAAATTAAAAAAGACATGAAAAACGGTAAAAATCTCAAACAAATAAAATGAAAATGTTGTCACCATAAAAGTTCACTTTTTTCTTAAAATCCAGCTCTTCCCTCAATGATCAATCATCACATTCACAGTGCTAAGGGTGGTAATGCTCCTGGCACACAAACAGTGATACAACACATAGCAAAGACAAGATGGGAAGGGGAGGGGGAGGGCAACAGAAGAAGCTCCAGAAGAGGGGGTATAAAGAACAAATGTAGCAGTACCGTTTTTATTTCTTTTTAAAAAAAATTATTATTTTACAGCTGGGATGTCATAGAAAGGTTTAGCTGTTTCCAAGGCAGTAAAGTCATGTGACACCCGTCATCCAGCTGACTGACTTATCACCTGATCCCTCCCCCCTCCTTCATTGCTTTTGGCAAAATTACAACACACACACTCCCTCAGTCTCCAGGCCATTCTTGTAACCTTTCTTCAATATTTATTTGTTGCTAAATTTTGGAGTACTCAGTACTAGTAGTAATAGTTGTGTGTACACCTGGATGGAGACCATTGTGTTGCTCTTTGTCTGTCACCCCCCCCCCCCCCTCTCTCTCTCTCTCACTGGACAGACAGTAAAACACTTGAATGCGCACACACACACCTGGATGGAGACCATTGTGTTGCTCTCTCTCTCTCACTGGACAGACAGTAAAACACTTGAATGCGCACGCACACACACACACACACCTGGATGGAGACCATTGTGTTGCTCTCTCTCTCTCTCTCTCTCTCTCTCTCTCTCTCTCTCTCTCTGTCTCTCGGACACAGACAGACAGTAAAGCACACACACACGCACACAGACAGAGACACACACAGACAGTGACACACACATAGACACACAGTGACACACACACACACAGAGACACACACACACACAAAGTGACACACACAGTGACACACACACAGAGACACACAGTGACACACACACAGAGACACACAATGACACACACACAGACACACAGCGACACACACACAGAAACACACACACGCACACAGAGACACACACAGTGACACACACACACAGTGACACACACGCACACAGACAGACACACACAGTGACACACACACACACACAGTGACACACACACACACCGTGACACACACACACAGTGACACACACACAGAGACACACACACACACAGTGACACACACACACACACAGACAGCCATATGAGCTGGTGGGGTCATCTTTCCCCCACAGTGGTGTTGTCATCACTCAGCTGTGTAACACAGGGCTACCACTGTCTACCTCCCCACACCCTCCCCTACACTGCCAGGAGGAAAACGGCAAACCATACAAATAGTATGGGAACTATTGTGATGTCGTCACACACCTAGTTATGTCATCCTTTGCATCTTCCTAACAACATTAAGAACAATTATTTCAAAGGACAATAACTCTGGTGAAACTCCAAGCTAATAACATTTACACAAAGAACACTAACTCTGGAGATTGCTTTTCATTCCATACCTCCAGAAATGGTGTAATACGCTTAAACTAAGTATCTTCCTAATGAATCCAACATGCACTGTCATGGAAATGTCGCTGCACAGTACATAAGGACGCATTATCATGGACCCGTGAGCTGTCTGCAACCTCCTGTAACTGCCCCGAAAACAGTTTTAGAATTCATGACAAATTTTAAAGCCAGGGCTCCCAATCGTCCCGCAAAACACGGGGTCCCAGGGACTCCTTCACTTACAGTATAGAGGGTCCTAGAGGCGGAATAGAGGGTCCCAGTGACATTGGAATGCTACAAAGATTTTTTCTAGTGCATCCCTGGGACCCCCTGCACATTCTTTTGGAGGGTCCTTTAGAATCTTAGTACTTCATAGACCCCCAAATGGGGGTCCCTGGGAGCCCTGAAAGCACTGGGCTGATAATGTCAAACGCAAGAACATGGATAAAAGTCATATATAGTAGACCCACTGTCCCACTACCCTGTGGAGACACATTTAAACATTAATATGAAAACACATTGTCAGGCTTTCAGGTGCAACTCTGACAGTCTTCATTAGGACTGATTCAGTAGTTTAGGCTGATGCAATTGGAACCCATAAGAGCTTATTAAAGGTGAAGGGCTATACATTTTCTAAAATAATAATTATTATAATTTATTGCTCACACACATAGGGATAGTGTAGAGAGACTCACAGGGTCTCTTTCCTGTTGGAGACACTGAGACTGTAGTCTACTCCCATTAGTGTAGAACTGGAGGTGCAGAAATAATAAAAGGCCTACAATGCCTCCCATAGCTAGCCTAAGCTAGGTGACCCCCTTGTGCCACCCCCCCTTAATTATCACCTTGTCTTTGACAGGCAGCCAGGTATGGTAGGCTACAGGTAAAAAATGAAGGTAGGCAACAGGTAGACTAGGGCTAACAAAAAGAGGGGAATAGGTTCCCTGAAGGAAGAGCAGGAGGAGGAGGAGAAGAAGGGAAAGAGGAGAAAACTTACTAAGAGGAACAAGAGAGCGGGAAGAAGAGGAAGAAGAGAGGAAGAAGAAGACAGGAGTGTGCATGTGCGTGTGTGTGCATGTATTTCATGAGTGTTTGAATGTGTACATGTGTGCAAGAACGCGTCTGTCTGCGAAAATGTGTGTGTGCCTGTGTGTGTGCACGTGCATGCGCGAATGAAACTGAAAGTGTAAGTATACTTGTTGCTAAGAGAAGAAAGAGCAGAGACAGGAAATGCTTGGGGACAAAAAAAGGACACTCCTCTTACAAATGATACAATCCACTTACACCCAAAGTTTCTTGTGCAGAACTTAGCCATTGCTTCCAAGGGAAAAGAAAGAAGGGAGAAAGAGGGGCTTGGCCGGCTGACTTTCTATACTTGAGCATGTGTGTGTGCGTGTGCGTCTGTGTGTGTGCATGTGCGTGCATGTATGATGCATGCACATACCATGATACGTAATCAGGCTTGCATGGGTGTGCACATGTGTGCATGAATACATGTGCCAGTGTATTTGTGCACATGTGTGTGCCTATGTGAGAGTATCTGTGCGCGCACACACACACACACCTGTGACTGCCTGTACATGTAAACGTCAGTATCTGCATGCATCAGTGAAAATTGCTTAATAAATGTCAAAATTGAAGGGACTGGAATTTTATTTTGAGATATTTTGAGTAAAAAAGACTTTTCAACATAGAGATGATCATGCTGGGACCCAAAATTATTGTGAGTCATCCAGTGTTTTTGAGTTATCAGGAATCTGTGTGTGTGTGTGTGTGTGTGTGTGTGTGTGTGTGTGTGCGTGTGCGTGTGTGTGCGTGCGTGTGCGTGTGCATGTATACTGTATGCACATACGTAATCAGGCTTATTTATTTATTTATTAAGAAGATTTATATAGCGCATACCTTTAAGCTCTATGCGCTCTTTAAGCTCTAAGCCCTAGGCTTGCATGTGTGTGCACATGTGTGCATTATATATGTGTCAGTGTATCTGTGTTCCGTGTACATGTGTTTACCTGGATAACAGCAATCAGTTTGTGGGATGGACCACTGAATAATGGACCAGTCGTAGCATCTGTGCTCTGTATGTGTTTACCTGGATAACAGCAATCAGTTTGTGGGATGGACCACTGAATAATGGACCAGTCGTAGCATCTGTGCTCTGTATGTGTTTACCTGGATAACAGCAATCAGTTTGTGGGATGGACAACTGAATAATGGACCCAGTCGTAGCATGTGTCATTTGTAAAAAGCACAATCCTTACAACAGGGATCCGCATGGCTAACATGTATGTTGGAAACAAAACCCATACTTCCCAGGCAAAGAGTTGACATTAAGCACATTCCGCACATGTTTGGGGATATCATGTCCACATAACAGTAAAGAAGCGGAAAGGATAGGCTTTCATTTGTTATTTCCAAGGTCCAATGCTTCTAGTTCTATGTGAACTAATTTCACTGTAGTATCACAGGAATGTTCCTCTGTGTTCTTCACCCATCAAAACAGGACACATCTTGGTCTCCATTAGGAGTTTAGCAAACTGCCAAGGAAAAAAATATCTACAGTATCTTCAACCTAAGGGCTTTTCTACACTGTAAATAACACCTTATGGCTTCATTGCTTTTCTCTATTTTGTAAGTAAATCATACCCTCATTGCTTTTCAGAGTTTTCTCTATTTTGTAAGTAAATCATACCCTCATTCAGTCATTGCTTTTCTCTATTTTGTAAGCAAATAATACCTTCATTGCTTTTCTCTATTTTGTAAGCAAATAATACCTTCTTGTTTTTCTCTATTTTGTAAGCAAATAATACCTTCATTGCTTTTCTCTATTTTGTAAGCAAATAATACCTTCATTGCTTTTTTCTATTTTGTAAACAAATAATACCTTCTTGCTTTTCTCTATTTTGTAAGCAAATACTACTCTGTTATTCACCGGATGGGGTGGGAGTGGGGCCGGATGCCGGTTGGGGTGGGTTGGGTGGGAGTGGGGGTGCCGGTTGGGGTGGGAGTGGGGTGCCGGTTGGGGTGGGAGTGGGGGTGCCGGTTGGGGAGGGAGTGGGGTGCCGGATGGGGTGGGAGTGGGGTGCCGATTGGGGAGGGTGGGTGGATGTGTAGTAGAGTGTGTAAAACAATGGTAAAGGGAAGGGATAGGATAGAGGAAGGGGAGGGTGGAGGTGCTGTGACATTGTAGTAGTACATGTATGTATGTGTGGTTGACATAGTGTGACACTTTTTCTCCCAATGTTTCCTTATTGTCTTTCATGACTCATCACAGGGCACTACATTCTGTTGACATTTGGGGTCAGTTTTCTTAGGGATGGGGGGAGGAGGGAGGGGGAGAGAGACAAAGACAGAGAGAAGGTGAGACAAAGACAGAGAGAGACAGAGAAAAAGAAAAAGAGGGGGAGACAGAGGGGGGGGGGGGGGGGGGGGCACTCAGTGTCAGACGGTTCTGAAGCAAATTGACAAGCAGAAAGAGATAGACTTCTAAGACAGTAAGAGACTGACAAAGATACTGTAATCATAAAGAAAAAATATTGGAGAAAGGGGGAGGGGAAGAGACTCAGAGATAGAGAGAGAGGGTGGAGGGGGACGGGGCAGGGAGAGACTCAGAGTCAGACAGAATATATGGCCACACACACACACATGTATATTTATACACACACACACACATGCATACAATTAAACCAAAGGGGGGAAAGGAAAAGAAAGGGCGAGGGTTAAGTAATAAGTCTTCTCATTGTAGTTACTCATTTCATATTAAACGTAAATAAAAACATTTCTATTTTATTTATTACAAATATTCTGTATCCATGGGCTTTGTGCCAGCAACGGGGTGTGACTGTCAAATTCAAAATGCTTAATTTATCTAGACAGCCTTCACAAAGAGCATTATATCATTCCGTGGAATGGTGTTCTTCCAACACCATGAAACAGTAGACACACTATACTAACCTACGGTTAATAGATGCACACTCAGCTCTAAACTCGTGAGGTAAAATATTAACAGGCGTCATGCCACCTACATTGAAAATGTATGCACTGGCTGGGGATGTAACATTGTAGCACAGTGTAGAGTGGTGTGAGAAAGAGAGAGAAGAGAGAGAGAGAGAGAGAGAGAGAGAGAGAGAGAGAGAGAGAGAGAGAGAGTAAGAGAGAGAGAGAGCTCTAGAGAGTAGAGAGAGAGAGAGAGAGAGAGAGAGAGAGAGAGAGAGAGAGAGAGAGAGAGAGAGAGAGAGAGAGCTCTAGAGAGTGAGAGAGAGAGAGAGAGAGAGAGAGAGAGAGAGAGAGAGAGAGAGAGAGAGAGAGAGAGAGAGAGAGAGAGAGAGAGTCATACTCATAGTGTGTGTGGGGGGGGGTTTCCCCTCCCCATTGTATACGTGTGTGTGTGTGTATGCATGTGTGTGTATGCATGTGTGTGTATGCATGAATGTGTATGCATGTGTGTGTATGCATGTGTGTGTATGCATGTGTGTGTATGCATGTGTGTGTATGCATGAATGTGTGTATGCATGAATGTGTGTGTGTCTGTGAGTTCACACATGTGCATGAATGTGTGTGTGTCTGTGAGTTCACACATGTGCATGGATGTGTATTGCATTGCAATTACCTTGTAGTCACTAAAACTTAGTAAAAGACTGTGAAAATTGAGCTGCTCCCAACTGGAGAGCACGTCACTGCTATTGCTGCACCATACCTTTTTTCAAGCTATTTGCTGTGTGAGTGCACACACATGCACCGATCATGCATACATACAGGTAGGTGTGTGTGTGTGTGTGTGTGTGTGTGTGTGTGTGTGTGTGTGTGTGTGTGTGTGTGTGTGTGTGCGTGTGCGTGTGTGTGCGCGTGTGTGCGTGTGTGTGCGCGTGTGTGTGTGTATCACTGTGTGTGTACCATACTGTATGTGAGCATGAGTGTGTGTGCATGTGCATGGTGTTTGAGTGTACATGAGCATACAGTCAGTAAGCTATCTGCAGTATCGACTCCAGCTACTTGCAATTTCATTGGATAACGGCAACGGCAAGCGGCCATTTTGTCTGGACTTTTTTTCATTTCTAACCCTAACCCTAATCCTAACCCTATCCCTTTCCCGGGCGTTCCATCCTAACCCTATCCCTATCTAACCCTATCTTGACCTGGAGAAAGGGATAGTATGGAGTAGTGCTCAGTGAGTTCATAACTTAAAACAAAATGATTGGCATCGATACTGCAGATAGCTTTCAGTCAGGAGCGTACCTTTACACACGCAAGCATGCACACATTGAATGCAAAAAAGGCAGAAGGCAAAGGGGTGCATGGCTATTGAATTTGAACCTGTTGAGGTCATGAACCCCAAACATAAACACAGCACTGTACTACACAGATCACTGATCAGACAGAGGGGGTGGGGGGGTCCCTGTGCTTCAGACAAACAATCAGAGAAGTGTATTTCTTCACCATCATGAGGCATTGTACAGCAATAGCCAGACAAAAATATCCCAGAAAAGAACAAGAGGGTCCATGGATACAATAGAAACCCAGCACCATAAACTAGCCCAGACGGACAGTGACTGAACTGTATTTCCGACCCATTATGCAGCCCAGCATTCAGACCACAATGGACATCTATCCCATTGAACAGGCAGACAATAAAGTGAACCATTCCTCTCCATTTAACATGCAGGGGGGATCAGGGTAGAGGGAGAGAGGGACAGGCATCCCAGACACCCCCCATTACCCTTGGCACAATAATGGCCTCTGTTTTTGTGTGCACTGTCTTGTGACCCCCCCTTTCCCTGGAGGGGCCATTGTCTTGGCAGGGCGCCCAGCAGTTGTACACTAAAGTAAACGTCTGGGATACACTGGCACCCAGACTGGGAGCAAAAGGAAAGCCCCTTCAACCCACAGCCTGGTGCCATTACCAGGAATATGTGTCGCTAAATGAAACAAAGGTGTCCAAATGAGCAGCAAAGCTGGCAGAGTGAAATACAAAGCCAAAGGTAAGCACTGCTTAGACAGGAATTCACAGCAATGGAAAAGATGGGCCTATTATTAGTATTAATGTCATCAAAACATGTCTTTAATTACAGTGGAACCTACCTTTTATTTTAAGACCTTGAAAGATGATCCAAAATAAGTTCTTAAAGGGAAAACAACCGATCCCAGGGATCAGGTCTTTTTCGCCAGAAAAGCTCTGCCTCACGGTGGCTCGCACAACAGGGAACAAAGAAGGGGGAACCGTCTCTCTCACCAGTTGTGATTCAAATGCGGCGCGCGCTCAGCGCCTCCCCTCTTTTATAGTCCGGCCGTGCCTTTAAGTAGGAGGGAGTTGTATTTATAAGGGAGGTAATTTTAATACTTACAAATGAGGGCAATATATCAGAGAAATAGAGTGGAACCTCCCGTATAAGACCTCTCATTATAAGACTCCCTCCCACATAAGACCTACATCTCTCATCTCTGAGAGTGAGACATTGCCCTTCTTTGTAAGTATTAAAATTACCTCCCTTATTATGTTATAAGACCCCTCCCTATCACTATCAGACCTCACTTTGGATTATTTTTGAAGGTCTTATAAGGGAGGTTCCACTGTAGGTCTTAAGTGGGAGGGGGTCTTTTAAGGGAGGTCCACTGTAATTAAATCTGGATGTCAAAGGTCTTTGTGACCCTAGCACCTCTCTCTCTCTTTCTTCACCCTCCCAGTCACATTAATGATTGCAATATCAGTCTCAGAATTGATGTTGGTGCCTCAGTCAACAGTTGGAGATAAGGTTGTCCAGCTGATGGCTTTAATGACATGCTACCTCACAGGGACATCAGCATTCACTCAGCCCTGTCTGCTAGCTGTAGGAGGAAATGGGAGAGAGAGAGAGAGAGAGAGAGAGAGAGAGAGAGAGAGAGAGAGAGAGAGAGAGAGAGAGAGAGAGAGAGGAAATGGTAGAGAGAGAGAGAGAGAGAAATGATAGAGAGAGAGAGAGAGAGAGAGAGAGAGAGAGAGAGAGAGAGAGAGAGAGAGAGAGAGAGAGAGAGAGAGAGAGAGAGTATACAGTGTGTGTGTTTGCATGTATGCGCGTGTGCTTGCATGTGTGTGTATGTGTGTGCGTGCATGCATATATATATGTGTGTGCACATGCATGTGTGTATGCTTGTGTGTGTGTGTCAAGTCAAGTCTTGATGAAAGTCAAAATCATCTTTATTGAGGGTTAAAGAAATAAGCTTGTGTGTGTGTGTGTGTGTGTGTGTGTGTGTGTGTGTGTGTGTGCATGTGCATATGTGTATGCTTGTGTGCATACATGTGTGTGTGTGTGTGTGTGTGTGTGTGTGTGTGTGTGTGTGTGTGTGTGTGTGTGTGTGTGTGTGTGTGTGTGTGTGTGTGTGTGTGTGTGTGTGTGTGTGTGTGTGTGTGTGTGTGTGTGTGTGTGTATGTATTCCTATCCACAGGCCAACAGACCCAGAGATGTGTTTACCTGAACCCAGATGGTGTAGTGGAAATTGGGGTGAAATGGGGAACACTGTATTAGGGAAGGAAAAACAGTAGTGGCAGGGAATTGACCAAAGGTGGTGTCAGGACAAGACGTTCAATGCTGCACTTCGTCATGATCTCCAAATATGGAAAGTGACGCATCCCTGGTATTGGAGCCAAAACACAGCATACTGTCTCTGAGCTCAAGTCCCTGACAGGGACTACCCTAGCACCACCTGGACCCGAGTTTACACAGATGCCTCTTCAGAGAATGCTGTACAAAATGGGGGAGGTGGTGTGTTCATCAAGTTCCCAGATGGCAGCTCCTTCAGCAAATCTCTAGCCACTGGACATCTGTCTACCAACTACAGAGCTGAAGCCAGTGCCCTGCTCTCTGCAGTGCGGGAACTAAGCCAACGGGACAGCATCCCAGAAAACACAGACTTTCTGACAGACTGCCGTGCTGTCCTCCAAAGCCTCCAGTCAAGAGAGAGAGACCAAATCCTGCAGGACATCAGGAAGGAGCTGCAAGAGCTCAGCAGCAAATCAGCTCTGATCCTGCAGTGGATCCCCTCCCACTGTGGTGTGGGTGGCAATGAACAGGCAGACAGACACTCCAAAATGAGCAGCAAACTGGAACAGTTTACACCCCCACGTCATACGGAGAAGTAAAAGCAATTGTTCGTGGTCACTTCAGAACGAAATGGAGGGAGTGTCTGCAGCTTGACTCTGGAGAGGACAGCATCCACCAGCTGGACCGTGCCCAGCAGGTCGCCATCTTCAGACTAAGAACTGGGCACTGTCGTCTCCTCTCCCATCTGTACCGTCTGAAGATCTCCCACACGGATGAATGTCCGTGTGGCACAGGATTATTTACACCAGACCACATTCTGCAGGACTGCCCTACCTTCGACACCCTGAGATGTGAAATCTGGCCCAGGCCTGTAGCACTCCGTGACAAGCTGTGGGGTCCTGCTGAGGCGCTGCTGTTGACCGCGGCCTTCATCAACCAAACCGGACTGAGTATCTGATACGGCCGAGAACAAAGAAGAAGAAGAAGAAGGAAAGTGATGCAATTCGCGCAACAATGTCGGTTTTCAGCGAAACTTTAGAATGTGTATCTTTTAACCATTCAATCTGAAATTAAACTGACTCTAGCCCTGGCCTAACCCTAACCAAAACCGTCAAATACACAAAAAATATAGTTTTACTGCAAATCGAGTGTTCCATGCTTGGAGATGGCCAAGTGCAGTCTTGAACGCCTAGTGGTGTCAGGAGACATAGAGCTAACTGCAGAGTGCAGTCCTGAACGCCTAGTGGTGTCAGGAGACATAGAGCTAACTGCAGAGTGCAGTCTTGAACGCCTAGTGGTGTCAGGAGACATAGAGCTAACTGCAGAGTGCAGTCTTGAACGCCTAGTGGTGTCAGGAGACATAGAGCTAACTGCAGAGTGCAGTCCTGAACGCCTAGTGGTGTCAGGAGACATAGAGCTAACTGCAGAGTGCAGTCTTGAACGCCTAGTGGTGTCAGGAGACATAGAGCTAACTGCAGAGTGCAGTCTTGAACGCCTAGTGGTGTCAGGAGACATAGAGCTAACTGCAGAGTGCAGTCTTGAACGCCTAGTGGTGTCAGGAGACATAGAGCTAACTGCAGAGTGCAGTCCTGAACGCCTAGTGGTGTCAGGAGACATAGAGCTAACTGCAGAGTGCAGTCTTGAACGCCTAGTGGTGTCAGGAGACATAGAGCTAACTGCAGAGTGCAGTCTTGAACGCCTAGTGGTGTCAGGAGACATAGAGCTAACTGCAGAGTGCAGTCTTGAACGCCTAGTGGTGTCAGGAGACATAGAGCTAACTGCAGAGTGCAGTCTTGAACGCCTAGTGGTGTCAGGAGACATAGAGCTAACTGCAGAGTGCAGTCTTGAACGCCTAGTGGTGTCAGGAGACATAGAGCTAACTGCAGAGTGCAGTCTTGAACGCCTAGTGGTGTCAGGAGACATAGAGCTAACTGCAGAGTGCAGTCTTGAACGCCTAGTGGTGTCAGGAGACATAGAGCTAACTGCAGAGTGCAGTCTTGAACGCCTAGTGGTGTCAGGAGACATAGAGCTAACTGCAGAGTGCAGTCTTGAACGCCTAGTGGTGTCAGGAGACATAGAGCTATTCTGTGCCGGCTATGTCACGATTTCATTGGATGGTCAACGGCATTTCGATTTCCCCCCAGTAACCCTAACCCTTTCCCGGCTGTTCAAATATAACCCTATCCCTAACCCTATCTCCATCCCGATCTGGAGAACATGATCTATAGGGATACTTACGAGTTCAAAATTCCCCAAAAATCATCAGCGCGGGGGACTGCATAGATCTGGACGTTTGTGTCAAGAGAGGCTGAGACTGGCACATGTATCCATCACCATGTTTATCGCACACCATTGCTGGTTTGGCTTGTTGTGTTTTGATTTTAACAGAACACACAAACTATATTGATTTGAATAAAATTTAAGAATCACACATATGTAAATTTGTATTTTTAAAGAATCAAAACCTGAACTGGCAGTATCTATATTATAGTAATTTTTTTAAATTTTATACAATTGTTGAGCGACACATGCAGTGAATCAACTTGAAAACAGCAGAAGTTGATGAGAATCCCCCCTGACAGTTGAGTCGCTAAGGCAGTGAGGGAATGACATTCATTGATTCAATGAGTTGACAGTAAATATCACTACTGACCCATGGGTCACAGACCTGCAAGGAATGTGAGGTAATGCCATAACCAGTACTTATCTAGTTAATCTGCAATTGTTTTGAGACAAAAAGTAATACTGGTGGCTGTATTTCTCTCAACTCTATCGGCTGACTGGATAAAAACAACTCACCCCCTCCCACCTGTTTATAACCAGTGAACCACTGCTGACCTCTTCTAGTTCTATCACCATGGGTGAATACATTCAGTACATAACTCTACACTCCCACCTGTTTATAACCAGTGAACCACTGCTGACCTCTTCTAGTTCTATCACCATGGGTGAATACATTCAGTACATAACTCTACACTCCCACCTGTTTATAACCAGTGAACCACTGCTGACCTCTTCTAGTTCTAGCACCATGGGTGAATACATTCAGTACATCACTCTACACTCCCACCTGTTTATAACCAGTGAACCACTGCTGACCTCTTCTAGTTCTATCACCATGGGTGAATACATTCAGTACATAACTCTACACTCCCACAGGTCTGTTTATAACCAGTGAACCACTGCTGACCTCTTCTAGTTATATCACCATGGGTGAATACATTCAGTACATAACTCTACACTCCCACCTGTTTATAACCAGTGAACCACTGCTGACCTCTTCTAGTTCTATCACCATGGGTGAATACATTCAGTACATCACTCTACACTCCCACCTGTTTATAACCAGTGAACCACTGCTGACCTCTTCTAGTTCTATCACCATGGGTGAATACATTCAGTACATAACTCTACACTCCCACCTGTTTATAACCAGTGAACCACTGCTGACCTCTTCTAGTTCTATCACCATGGGTGAATACATTCAGTACATAACTCTACACTCCCACCAAATGCACATATTCACTGCCACGTTCAAGTACCCTGCCATGTGTTTTGTCTAA
>CM065698.1:52083697-52088697 GCA_017654935.2 Phymorhynchus buccinoides | reverse complement strand
TCTAATACAAAGTAATAGAAATTATATCATTATGTTCATACTCACCTTCCTTAATAATCTCTCTGGAAATGCGCGCTGATTTGCGGGAATCCATATTGGTTGGGTAAGGCAGACAGTCAGTCAGTTTGTGTCACAATCACAAGAACATCAATGGATCAAGTGCTGGATGGATCAGGAAGGCTACACAGCACGGCACAGCAAACCACGGGAGTACTGGGTGCAGTCACAACATGGTTCAGTTCGGTGTGCACACACTGACACAGTCAATTCCAATCATTCCTAGTGGCAGTGCTAAGCCATTCAGTTTCAACGCTCCAAAGGCAACAGCTGATCTACAATCTAACATTATACAAGCAGACACCACTGATCGATAGAATTAGAAGGCATGAGGAAGGTAAAAGGGTGGATGGAGGTGATGGGAGGGAGGGGGAGGGGGTCAGAGGGTAGCACACTCAAAAGTTAAAAAAAAAAGCAACCATAAACCAATAACCAAACAAAAACAAGGGGGAAGGTTTCTTTTTCAGCATGCATTTTTATTTTTAGTAAAATAAATATTGAAAATATTCTTAATCACAAATAATGTGCCACATCAACACATTACAGGGCTAGTTGAAGACCGTCAACGCAAACATGATTTGTTGTTACAATGTGTCTAAAATATACTTTTTTTAAATTTATTTCTATATTTATATATTATTATTACAATCAATTGAACACCATGGTACAAATGCACAAACTAGGGATGAGAACATTACGTGTGTGATCGTTTTTGATTACCCTACCACATGGGCAGCCACACTCCAACTTCAGAGAATTTTGGATTGATGATGTTATGCTAGGAGCTTGTCATGGCTAAAGACAATCCTTGCATAACTATGCAGAACATAACATTTTGATGTAGCCTTGGTGTTCTAGCTTGCCTTATCACGGCTTATGTCAATTGTTCTGACACAGCCATATATGCCAAGGCGGGCTAGCCGAATATCACATCAACCTTCAATATTACAGGCGGCTAACCCTAACAACTAGAAACAAGTCAATTTACTTTTTAACTAGATAGTCTAATTGTATCAAGTTATAATCCAACTTTAGTTTTTGTTATCTCTGTGCCACGTCCAGAACAAAAGCTTTCAGGGATCTAAACTAACATAGTAACAATAAAGTATTATTTCAGAACCAAGCTATGTCAAAATATCAGACTTGTATTGTATTTGTAATGGTAAACTATTATTTTTAATTTTTTTTAATGTAAATCAAATCACAAATGATACTAGGATTTCAACGTTTCAAATCAAATTCAATATCACTGGACTTTGTACTTATATATGAATTATGATGGCCCTATCCATTTCTTAGAAGAAAAGGCTTTCTACAGTCATGTTTCTTTTTTAGTTATTTAATGATTGTTATTCACTTATTGGTTGAAAAAATAGAAAGAAAGTACTTTGCAAGAGTTTTACTTTTAGTGTAATCTAGCGCTTCTATTCCATACCAATTACCAGCATTTTATTGTTATGCCTTGAACTGAAGTGGTTTTGTCTTGTGCTGCCAGAGGTAGAAGTTAGGCCTAGGCTATGCCTATTACATGCCTACTACAATCTTGTCTTTGAACAAGCTCTTAAAGTGCAGCAGAATCTTCAGCGTGTTGAAGTTGGCTGCCTAAGGCTAAGGGCGTAAGGCGAAGAAGAAGAAAAAAGAAGCTCTTGCCTCTTCGGAGTCTTCCTATCGAGCATCTTCTCGGGATCTTGACTGTTGACAGCAGACGAATAGGGCTACATCAACCAATTAGACACAAAATTACGCTGATTGAATGTGAGGAGTGGTTGGCCGCAACATGTAGGCTAATGGCCTTGGTATTCTTGGGAAGGAGTAGGGGAGGGAAGTGCAGAATACCTCACATTTACAGAACAAACTGTTACACGACCAAAGCAAACCTGAAACCACAGAACTCAGAACATGAAAGCCAAACTCAAAACTTCGACACCGGAAAGAAAGCATGCTGTGACACTTACCAAGAAAATGTTTCACTTGAATTTATCAATGAACACCTTATCTCTAAACCGATTCCATGTATGAGTCATTACATTCCACGTGCAAGAGGCAAACAGCAGCGGATTGCAGTCAGTGGGAGCTTTATGCCTCCATCACACTTTCACCGGATATCGACTGCTAGCAGAGTAGGCCTGCCATCTGACGGCACAACTGCGCCAAAACAAGAGCTGCAACTCTCCAGGAATCTAGGCGAGGGGGGGAAGCTAGTTTCGCTTCTTTTTAGGACAAAAAAGTTATAATGTCAATTGATGCTCCAAGGGAGTTTGCTAAAAAGTGAGATCATATAATGTATCTAAATATGGTGTTTTGCACGTGGGTAAGAACAATCCTGAATGTGACTATGAAATGAGACTAAAATAATGATGTTGTCCAGCCAATAGCTGCTGATACAGAGGAACAAGATTTGGGTGTTTATTTTGACAAAAAATTATCTTTTGATGTACATATCCAGAGAGTGGTCAGCAAGGCTAATCAAATGTTGGGAATGATAAAGCGTAGTTTTTCATTTATTAATAAAAACATCTTTTTAAAATTATATAAATCATTTGTTAGACCACATCTGCTATGTCCTTTCCTAAAACGACAGTCAAGTCAAATTGAGAAGGTTCAAAGACGTGCAACTAAAAATTGTTAAAAGAGTGTAAAAACATGACCTATTCAGAGAGGTTAAAATATCTTAATTTACATTCTCTAAACGGTAGAAGGTTGCGAGGAAGTCTAATTCAAACGACCTACACAATTTTCAACAATATTGATGATGTTCATGTTGATACTTTCTTTTTCAGCCCCACGTACAAATCACTTGCACTAGAAAATCCGATGGCATTTACAAAAAAATTAAACATTGCCATACTAACAAAAGAAAATGTTACTTTACTAACAGAGTTGCTGTTTACTGGAATGATCTTGACACTAACATTAAGTTTGCACAAAATAATAATACTTTAAAAAATCTTCTGGACAATCTTCCTAAATTTCAGACACTTTTTTGTGATTTGGATTGATTTTTGTGTAAAAAAAATTGCTCAGACAATATCAAAATAAAAACAGTCATTTGATATTGAGGGGACGTTTAATAGGCCGCGAGGCCTAGGCTGATCAAGCCTGTCCCTACCTACCTACCTACCTACCATCTCTCTCTCTATCCCCCTCTCTCTCTCTCTCTCTCTCCTCTCTCTCTCTCTCTCTCTCTCTCTCTCTCTCTCTCTCTCTCTCTCTCTCTCTCTCTCTCTCTCTCTCTCTCTCTCTCTCTCTCTCTCTCTCATTTTGAATTTTTGTACCATGACCCTGTTTCTATGGGCTAATGGCCTAAAGGAATTAAAACTTTGTTCAATTGTTCTCTCTCTCTCTCTCTCTCTCTCTCTCTCTCTCTCTCTCTCTCTCTCTCTCTCTCTCTCTCTCTCTCTCTCTCTCTCTCTCTCTCTCTCTCTCTCTCTCTCTCTCTCTCTCTCTCTCTCTCTCTCTCTCGTGTATTAGTCTTGTTTCTGTCTCAAGGACAGATTGTAAGAATAGGCCTGGCCTAGAATTTAGATTATTTAGTAATTTTTGCTTTAACTGGCGTAATCACCTTGATACAAGCCTACGGTTATCTGTTTATGGAAAAGTAAAACATATATTTGAAAGAGAGAAATATGTTGAAGTTTTGTATGTTGACGTTTATAGAAATATATTGGCACAATTCAGAATGGGTGTCTCACAATTAAATTCACATAAACACCGTTTTTCGCCAACGTCAGAAAATACTGCATGTCCATGTTGTCAAAATTCAACAGAAGATGAGATTCATTTTCTCTTCCATTGCCCTTTGTATGACCAAATCCGAAATCAAATTCTTGTAAAGGTGAATGCAAATGTTGTTGAAAACTATGACAGTAGATTGGTTCAGGTGTTATCAAACGTTTCAAAGACAGAAATAGTAAATCTAGCCAAATATTTACTGGCAGCCTTTAAGATAAGGGAACATTTCATAGACAATTATGCAAATAGTAACGTTACATAATGTTTACATCTCTGTTTCTTGTCAATACACTTATGATGATTCAGTTAGTGTTTCTGTTTGTGACAGTCTATGCATATTGTTGTGAATGTATCTATGTTCCTTTCAAATTTCAGATAATGTTATCATGGATAATTGTGTTTGTCGTTACATTGCTCATGGTTATTGTATTATGTGTTCCCCCCATGAAAGGGGCTGTAGGCCCATATTCATTAAACTTCCGACTTCCGACTTCCGACTTCTGACTTCCGACTTCTCTCTCTCTCTCTATCTCATTTTGAATTTTTGTACCATGACCCTGTTTCTATGGGCTAATGGCCTAAAGGAATTAAAACTTTGTTCAATTGTTCTTCTCTCTCTCTCTCTCTCTCTCTCTCTCTCTCTCTCTCTCTCTCTCTCTCTCTCTCTCTCTCTCTCTCTCTCTCTCTCTCTCTCTCTCTCTCTCTCTCTCTCTCTCTCTCTCTCTCTCTCTCTCTCTCTCTCTCTCGTGTATTAGTCTTGTTTCTGTCTCAAGGACAGATTGTAAGAATAGGCCTGGCCTAGAATCTCAATCCTTCGGGGGGGGGGGGGGGGGGGGGGGGGGGGGGCTTTTGCTTGGTTGATAGACTGATGACCCTGAGTGGGGCCACCAGCCGCAGCAGGTGCAGTAGGCGGGTGTCCTTTGAGGAACTTCCAGACTCCGGCTGCGAAACTCTCTCTCTCTCTCTCTCTCTCTCTCTCTCTCTCTCTCTCTCTCTCTCTCTCTCTCTCTCTCTCTCTCTCTCTCTCTCTCTCTCTCTCTCTCTCTCTCTCTCTCTCTCTCTCTGTCAGTGTGTGCGTGTACGTGCGTGCGTGCGCGCGCACGCGTTTGTAGGCGTGCGAGTGCATGTGCGTGTGACTGTATGTGATGTGTGTAATACTATTATAGATAGGCCTATTTGCCTATGTTTGCGGTCCTAGCTCGTAATGTATG
>CM065698.1:52076197-52078697 GCA_017654935.2 Phymorhynchus buccinoides | reverse complement strand
GTTGCACTACGCGGCAAGGCATGGAACATTGAGCACGGATGATGCTTCACAGAGGTTATACACCAACAACCGACTGTCCTCTGTTGATCTTCCGAACCTCACGAGGAGCACGCGCCAATCGGAATGCACTGTTGCGTCACACCGCACGAAGGTCTGCGCTGCTAGTCGCACGTGTCATGACGTCACACTAAACACTGATAATGCCGGTTTTGCGCAGCAAAGCCCATCCACAACGCTGAAGGCACAGCTGAAGGTACCGCCCGTCACTGACGTGTTGCTGTGGCCTGCACTCTTGGCCATGGCGACTCACACCAGAGCAGGCGGCCTCCTTTCTGGCAGGGTTCAGGATGAAGAACGTCACTCACGTCCCCGGTACGTTGATTCCTGAAACACGCACATCTCTCTGTTAAGACATCGTCTTTGCATTTTGTAGCCTCAATACCTTTCCTCATATTCCTCCCCCAGAGCTGTAGCAGGCCTATATTTGCATTATTGAACTATATGCCATCCCAACTCTAGCGGGCCACATCTAGATCTCTTTCTCTCTCTCTCTCTCTCTCTCTCTCTCTCTCTCTCTCTCTCTCTCTCTCTCTCTCTCTCTCTCTCTCTCTCTCTCTCTCTCTCTCTCTCTCTCTCTCTCTCTCTCTCTCTCTCTGCTCTCTCTGTCCATGGAAGTCTCTCTCTGTGAAGCCTCTCTCTGTCTCTCACGTCTCTCCTGAAGAAGACTCTCACACACATCATTGTGAAGCCTCTCTCTCTCATTGTGAAGCCTCTCTCTCTCTCCTCAGGCACTGTCCATCTCACACACATCATTGTGAAGCCTGAAGAAGACAGGCACTGTGGACACACAGTAGGGAAGTTCAAAGACAGATTATGATCCCTGAAGAAGACAGGCACTGCTGATACAGCCTGAAGAAGACAGGCACTGTGATACAGCCGAGGACACGTGGAAGAAGACAGGCACTGTCCATGATAAGCCTGTCACACACATCATTGTGAAGCCTGAAGAAGACAGGCACTGTCCATGGAAGTCACGTCACACACATCATTGTGAAGCCTGAAGAAGACAGGCACTGTCCATGATACAGCCTCACTGTCCATGATACAGCCTGAAGAAGACAGGCACTGTCCATGATACAGCCTGAAGAAGACAGGCACTGTCCATGATACAGCCTGAAGAAGACAGGCACTGTCCATGATACAGCCTGAAGAAGACAGGCACTGTCCATGATACAGCCTGAAGAAGACAGGCACTGTCCATGATACAGCCTGAAGAAGACAGACACTGTCCATGATACAGCCTGAAGAAGACAGGCACTGTCCATGATACAGCCTGAAGAAGACAGACACTGTCCATGATACAGCCTGAAGAAGACAGACACTGTCCATGATACAGCCTGAAGAAGACAGGTCACTGTCCATGATACAGCCTGAAGAAGACAGGCACTGTCCATGATACAGCCTGAAGAAGACAGGCACTGTCCATGATACAGCCTGAAGAAGACAGGCACTGTCCATGATACAGCCTGAAGAAGACAGGCACTGTCCATGATACAGCCTGAAGAAGACAGGCACTGTCCATGATACAGCCTGAAGAAGACAGGCACTGTCCATGATACAGCCTGAAGAAGACAGTCACTGTCCATGATACAGCCTGAAGAAGACAGAATACAGCCTGACAGGCACTGTCCATGATACAGCCTGAAGAAGACAGTCACTGTCCATGATACAGCCTGAAGAAGACAGACACTGTCCATGATACAGCCTGAAGAAGACAGGCACTGTCCATGATACAGCCTGAAGAAGACAGGCACTGTCCATGATACAGCCTGAAGAAGACAGGCACTGTCCATGATACAGCCTGAAGAAGACAGGCACTGTCCATGATACAGCCTGAAGAAGACAGACACTGTCCATGATACAGCCTGAAGAAGACAGGCACTGTCCATGATACAGCCTGAAGAAGACAGACACTGTCCATGATACAGCCTGAAGAAGACAGGCACTGTCCATGATACAGCCTGAAGAAGACAGGCACTGTCCATGATACAGCACATTGCCCCCACTGACGCTCTAACCCTTCACCCCACCTCCGCTCTATTCAAACAGACAGACAGAACGACAGACAGACAGACAAACAAACGATGTACACATGCTTGTTGACAGTAACTGTGTAAGCCTGGCATGTATGTGACTGCAGTCATGTCCCCACCATCACTCCCACATGCCAGACGAGGTGACTGCTATGCTGGAGTGTGGCGCTGGAATGTATTCATAGTATTGTACAGAAGCTTTGCCCAGGCTCTTAGCATTGGCTGACATCCCCCCACATCACTCCCACATGCCAGACGAGGTGACTGCTATGCTGGAGACTGGCGCTGGAATGTGTTCATAGTATTGTACAGAAGCTTTGCCCAGGCTCTTAGCATTGACTGACATGTCCCCACCATCACTCCCACATGCCAGGCGAGGTGACTGCTATGCTGGAGACTGTCGCTGG
>CM065698.1:52068697-52071197 GCA_017654935.2 Phymorhynchus buccinoides | reverse complement strand
AAATAACCAGCACTGCATTCAGACATCAATGAAGGATCGAACCAGATGTCAGAAATAACCAGCACTGCATTCAGACATCAATGAAAGATCGAACCAGATGTCAGAAATAACCAGCACTGCATTCAGACATCAATGAAAGATCGAACCAGATGTCAGAAATAACCAGCACTGCATTCAGACATCAATGAAGGATCGAACCAGAGATCAGAAATAACCAGCACTGCATTCAGACATCAATGAAAGATCGAACCAGATGTCAGAAATAACCAGCACTGCATTCAGACATCACTGAAGGATCGAACCAGATATCAGAAATAACCAGCACTGCATTCAGACATCACTGAAAGATCGAACCAGATATAAGAAATAACCAGCACTGCATTCAGACATCACTGAAGGATCGAACCAGATATCAGAAATAACCAGCACTGCATTCAGACATCACTGAAGGATCGAACCAGATGTCAGAAATAACCAGCACTGCATTCAGACATCACTGAAGGATCGAACCAGATATCAGAAATAACCAGCACTGCATTCAGACATCACTGAAGGATCGAACCAGATATCAGAAATAACCAGCACTGCATTCAGACATCACTGAAGGATCGAACCAGATATCAGAAATAACCAGCACTGCATTCAGACATCAATGAAAGATCGAACCAGATATCAGAAATAACCAGCACTGCATTCAGACATCACTGAAGGATCGAACCAGAGATCAGAAATAACCAGCACTGCATGTTAAGACATCACTGATGGATCGAACCAGATATCAGAAATAACCAGCACTGCATGTTAAGACATCACTGAAGGATCGAACCAGATATCAGAAATAACCAGCACTGCATGTTAAGACATCACTGATGGATCGAACCAGATATCAGAAATAACCAGCACTGCATTCAGACATCACTGAAGGATCGAACCAGAGATCAGAAATAACCAGCCCTGCATGTTAAGACATCACTGATGGATCGAACCAGATATCAGAAATAACCAGCACTGCATGTTAAGACATCACTGAAGGATCGAACCAGAGATCAGAAATAACCAGCACTGCATTCAGACATCACTGAAGGATCGAACCAGATATCAGAAATAACCAGCACTGCATGTTAAGACATCACTGAAGGATCGAACCAGATATCAGAAATAACCAGCACTACATTCAGACATCACTGAAGGATCGAACCAGAGATCAGAAATAACCAGCACTGCATTCAGACATCACTGAAGGATCGAACCAGATATCAGAAATAACCAGCACTGCATTCAGACATCACCAGAATGGAAACAGCAAGAACCACAGCAAAAAGAAGAAAAAGAAGAAGAAGAAGAAGAAGAAGAAGAAGAAGAAGAAGAAGAAGAAGAAGAAGAAGAAGAAGAAGAAGAAGAAGAAGAAGAAGAAGAAGAAGAAGAAGAAGAAGAAGAAGAAGAAGAAGAAGAAGAAGAGTAACGAGTGCAACTCCGAGCGGCTGCAAAGTCCCTTCGCAGCATCGCCGAGCTACTCCGAAATCGGAATGTGTCGGCTGTACACATACATAAAAACTCATGAAAACAGCACGTAACTACATAAGAACGCATGAAAACAGCACGTAACTGAATAGTTTTTTATATATAGCCTTGGGGTTCGGACCCGTGATTTGAGCGCGCGCGATCATGCGCACACGCGCGCACAGAAATATTCATGACAACTGTGTTATAGACCATTCATCAAGAAATGTTGTGAAAAAACCCTGCAAAAAACCCCTGCAAAACATGCAAAACCTGCAAAACATGCAAAACTTCGCGAGATATTAGCGATTATGTGTTTCGGGGTTTGAACCCCGTAACTGGCGCGACCTTGATCTTAATGTAAAACTAAATACATCAGTGGATAGCTTGCATCTTGGCAAACTAGTATGCCAAATTTGATGATAGACGGAATAGTTTTTGAGAAAAAGGGACGAATAGCCGGACGGACGGACGGACGGAGGCACGCTGGACGCCGGACGGACGGACGGACGGAGGCACGCCGGACGCCGGACGGACCAGACCAAAAACAATAATAGTTCCCCGAACCTTCGGCTCGGGGACTAAAACCAACAAAAGACGAGAAGGCGATAATTAGACCAAAGAGTGGGTGACGGTGCTGGTGTGACGGGATAGTGATTATTGCTAATCCATTTCGGGATAGTGATTATTGCTAATCCATTTCAGAAATATCAAGGGCTGCTGGCTTACCAATCTGGAAGCCCTCACCATATCGTCGTTAGAAAGTTATTCATGTATTCACGACACACGCGCCTCCCCCGAAGTCGGAGTGTGGCTGCGCACGTGGCGGGGTAATAAAAAGGACACACACGTAATGTTCTCATCCCTAGTTGATGCATTTGTACCATAGTGTTCAAGTGCTCGGCTGTTGGGATGATCCCTGGAGTCTTTTAGCCAGGGTACGACAACTACAACAACAACGACACGCGCGCCTTGTGCTTTTATTATGAGCGTTTGTCTT
>CM065698.1:52034047-52060697 GCA_017654935.2 Phymorhynchus buccinoides | reverse complement strand
CAATTGTTTTATTTGCTGTGAGTACAGGAGGATTCTGATTGTGATCCAGCAGGTCGTAGGGGGGTCGTTTCTTTGTCAAACTTTTTTTTTTGTCTGTTGTAAGTAGGGACGTTTCAAATTTGTTGAGCATGTTTTTATGTGTAAAAGTTTTATTTCCTTCTGGTCTTGATATGTCTACATTTTGATTTGTATTCACACAAGCACTTTATTTGGGGTAACATTTTCCTGAACTTTTTCTGTCGGTTGTAGTAAAACTTTAAACGGATTTGTCCGTAATTGTTTATTTGCCTTTTCTGTCCGTTGTAGTCCAGACATATATTTTAGAAGTGTTACTGTGCACACCATTTTTAAGAAAAATATTTTGCTTATCTTTCGTTCTGGCTATTGTAAGTCAGACATATATTCTTACGAGCACAACTGGTTTTTTGTCTTTGACTTATAGTGCGAATCTGTAATTCTTTTAATTACATTTCTGACAATTTGCTTTGTCTGTTGTCATTAAGACATTCACTTTTATTGAACAGTAGCATTATACTAGAGGTTTTTCAACCTTTCGCATGACCGTCAAACGTAAGACCTCATAATCAATATCTGATTTATTGAGGATTGATTGATTGATCATGAAGTTAATGAAATGAACGTCGATCGAAGCCATTAAGGTTACGACCCATCAACCGACTGACAATGTTTGATTCGATACAATACTTCCGGTCAGTTTTTACCAGTCTTACAAATCACCGACTTGACAATGTGTGATTCGTACATACTTCCCGTCAGGTTTCCCAGCTGACAATCACCGGAAACTGCAACGTGTGTGATCACTACTACTTACCGTCAGTTTTAACCAGCTGTAACATCACCGACTGACAATGTGGATTCGATACATTGTACTTACCGTACAGTTTAACCATCTGTCATCACCGACTGACAATGTGTGAGTTCGATACATATTACCGTCAGTTTACCAGCTGTCCACTCACCGAAAATGACATGGTGATTCGATACATCCTTCCCGTCAGTTTACCAGCCTGTCAATCACGACTGACAATGTGTGATTCGATACATAACTTCCGTCAGTATTCCCAGCACTGGCATCACCGACTGCATGGTGTGATCGATATATACTTAACCGTCATTTTACAGTGTCAGTCACGGCTGTACTGACTAAGGTTCTGATTCGATTACATATCTACCGTCAGTTTCCATCTGTCAATCACCGACCTTCAATGTGTGATTCGTTACCTACTTACCGTCAGTTTACCAGCTGTCAATCACCGACTTACAATGTGTGATTCGATCATACTTAGCCGTCTGTTTTACAGCTGCAATTCCACCAGCTGACGAATGTGTGATTCGATACATACTTACCGTCAGTTTAACCAGCTTACAATCACCGACTGACAATGTTGATGAATTCAGATACTGCACTTCCCGTCAGTTGCCAGCTGTCAATCACCGCGACTGTCAATGTGTGATCGATACATACTTACGCGTCAGTTTACCAGCTTTCAATCACGACTGACGAATGGTGTGATTCGATCACATACTTACTCGGTCAGTTTGCCAGCTGTCCCTCACGACTGTGACAATGTGTGATTCGATACATACTTACCGGTCAGTTTACCAGCTTTCAACACAGGTACTGACAATTGTGTGTCTTCGGATACAGTACTTACCGCAGTTTTGACTAGCTGTCAATCACCGACCTGACGATGTGTGGATTCGATACATACTTACCGTCTGTTTACGCAGCTTTCATCACACCGACTGCCAATGTGTGATTCGTACAGTACTACCGGGCATTGTACCAGCTGACGAATCACCGACTGCCAATGTGTGATGTCATACATGACTTCCCGTCAGTTTACCAGCTGACATCAACCGACTGACAATGTTTGTTTTTTTTGGATTCGATACATACTTACCGTCAGGTTACCATCTTACAATCCCGTGACTGACAACTGTGTGATTCGATACAATACTTACCGATCAGTTTACCAGCTGGACTCCACGACTGACAATGTGTGATTCGATACATACTGAAACCGTCAGTTTTGCCCAGCTGACAATCACCGACTGCCAATGTGTGATTCGATACATACTTACCGTCAGTTTACCAACTGACAATCACCGACTGACACTGTGTGATTCGTGATACATACTTAAACGTCAGGTTACCAGCTACCTCACACCGACTGACAATGTGTGATTCGATACATACTTACCCGTCAGTTTACCCAGCTGCAATCACCGACTGTGACGATGTGTGATTCGATACATACTTCCGTCCAGTTGCCAGCTGAAATCACCGTGCTGCAATGGGTGATTCGATACATACTTACCGTCATTTTGCCAGCTGCATCACGACTGACCATGTTGATTCGATACTACTTCACCCACTCTGTCAGTTTGCCAGCGGACGAATCCCAACTTGACAATGTGTGATTCGATACATATATACCGGGAAGTCGTTTACCCGAGCTGACAATCCCCGACTGAAATGTTGTGATTCGCATACATACTTGCGTCGAGTATGCCAGCTGACATATCACCGATCTGACAGTGTGTGATTCGATACATACTTACCGTCAGTTTACAGCTGCCAATCACCGACTCGGACAATGTGTGATTCGATACATACTTACCTGTCATTTACCAGCTGACAATCACCAGACCTGACATGTGGTGATTCGTACTACTTACCCCTAAGTTTACCGAGCTGACCAATCACCGCCTGACGATGGTGTGATTCGATACATACTTACCCGTCGAGTGTGGCCGATCTGTCAATCAACGGGGACTGACATGTTGATTTTCGTACATACTTACCGTCCTTTTGCCAGCTGACATCACGAACTACCATGTATGTTTCGATACATACTTACCGTCAGTTTGCCAGCTGACACTCACCGACTGACAATGTGGTGATTTCGATACATACGTTACCTTCGGTTTTACCAGCTGCACACAATCACCGACTGACAATGTCTGATTGCGATACATACTTACCGTGTCAGTTTGCCAGCTTCATCACCGAATGACACTGTGTGATTCGATGCATGATGCATACTTAACGTCTTTTACCAGCTGACCTGTTCACGGAGCTGACTCGATCACTGTCAGTTGGAACACCCTGACCTCGTCCATTATAGTATGTGCTTGCTAAATACAGATCAGAAGCAATCTATCTTTGATTTGAATAATGTCTATCATTCCACATACACATGCCTGTATATCTTTCTGTTCATGCTCGTCTGTCTACCTATTGATCTGTGCCAAGCTATCTGTCTGTCGTCCCCCCACTCCTCTCTCTCTTCTCTCTCTCTCGTCTACTCTCCTCACTGTCTCCTACTCTCGCAGTCCTCATTCGCTCTCCTCTCTCGTCGTCTATCATCATACTTTTCAAATTCTCATATTGTCTGTCTGTTCTTGTCCTTAACATCGTTCTCCCCTCTTACATTGTGCTATTTGTAGTATGATTGGTATAGTTCGTTGATGACTGGTTTTGTGAACGGATTTTTTTGTGGTGTGATGCTTACGTTACTTGCACTTTTTATAATGTTTGCGGACAATTACTTATTTGTCTGGTATCTGTTAAATTCTTGTTTTGGTCCACAGGCTGAGTGTACAAGAAATCAATGCTTATCTCATTGCCCTGTATAATACATCATTTCTTTTCGTTTAGTTTCTTTCCTGAACACAGGAGTTATTTACACTATCATTTCAACGGGTGGTTTTGGTTCTTTAGTAGTGGGTTCGGGAAGGGTAAGACGGCGCTGCAAACAATGCGAAGAGGATGTAAGACGAGTCGACACAGGTATTCAGCTTGAGAAGAAATTAAAGCAACTTTACATACTTAATATTGTCAGTGACATTTTTCTCTTTTGTTATTTAGAACTAATTCACTTAGTTGTGTATTCTGTATACTGTGACTGTATGTGTCTAAAAACCCATCCAGCTTCACAAGACAAGATGCAAGTTTGTTTGTATATGATAGCCACATCGTGCTCTTTTCTAAACTAAAATCTGCATAAAAAGATAGGACAGTGTGTCAGCCCTTTGAATGGGCATAGATTGAGAACGAATGATGCAACTGGTTGTTTTGTTAATTGTTTGGGTTGTGGTATTTTGACAATAGGCTATGCTGAAGCAATAGCCTTTCCTCCCGACGTCAATGGTCTACTGCTGATTTCGAATCACTAGTGACTGTACATTGTCCAGCCCTGTGTTTCACATTATGTGTAGAGGAGCACTGTCCAATGTCATTCGTGTCACTCTAGGACTGCTGAGTATACGTTTTAGTGTTGAATTTCAGATCACTGTGTGACTGGTCATTGCATGGGTTGTTCGCGCAGTATTAAAGAAAACACATTTCATTCGTGGTCACTACGTATGACTTGGATTATAACTGGTTTAGTGTTGCTTCAGATCACCATGGTGGTCACAGTAATTAAGAGAACACATGTCCATTCGTGTCACTGAGGACTGTGGATGATAACATGTTTAGTGTTGATTCAGATCCCATGACTGTCCACGTAGGAAAGACCAGCCCTGTCATGTCTGTCCACTGAGGACTGAATGGATAACATGTTTATTGTTGATTTCACTCACCGTGACTGTCCCCCCCCCCCCCCCCCCCCCCCCCCCCCACAGTAGTAAAGACACATTGTCATTCGGGGTGTGTCACTGAGGCTGCTAGATAACATGTTTGGTGCGGGGGGCGCAACTCACGTGCGTATCGGCTGTCCCCAAGGTTACGTCTCTGGTGTTTTTGTGTATGTTGTTTTGTGATGTGTCACGTACTCCTCCAATCATTCCTGCCCGTCTCGCTGTCGCTGCCAACACGCTGATGTCAACCGTGATGATCTTGCCAGCATGTGCACAGATTGAAATGGGGGTGGTGGTTGGTGGGGGTTGGGGGAGGTGAAATATTATGGAGTGGGTGATGGAGACGGACACCACCGAACTAAACTCCCAGACAGCAAGAGAAAGTGGGGCAACGAATTGAGTTGTTGTGTGTGTGTCCGGCGCGGTGGGCGGGCGCGTGCTGCTCTGCAGCGCTCGCGCAGAGCGGCGCGGTGTGTTGTGTGTGTGTGTGTAGTGTGTGTGTGTAGTTGTGGTGGTGTGTGTGTGTGTGTGTGTGTGTGTGTGTATGTGTGTGTGTGTGGGTGTGTGTGTGTGGTGTGTGTTGTGTGTGTGTAGTGAGAGAGAAAAAATCTAGAAAGAGAGATAGGGTGGAGAGAAGAGAGACTGTGAGAAGAGAAGAGGAGAGACAGAGAGCAGAGAGAGAGAGAAGAGAGGAGTAATGTGTGTAAGCAGAGAGTATGTGGTGTGCGTGTGGGTGTGTTGTGTGTGTTGTACTGTGGCATCCTTGTGTAACCTGGCTGTCTGTGGGGTGTGCATGAATGTTGACGTCCTGTTTTTCCTTGTTTCCTTGATGGATGAACCTTCTGTGCTGAATGTTGACGTCTGTTTCCTTCATGGAGGTGAACCTTCGGTGCATCGAATGTTGACGTCGCTGTTTCTTCATGGAATGACTCTTGTGTGTGCATGATGTTGACGTCTGTTTTCCTTTCATGGAGTGAACCTGTCTGTGCATGATGTTGACGTCTGGTGTTCCTTCAGGGAATGATTTCTTGTTTGCATGAATGTTTGACGTCCTGTTACCTTACTGAATGAATCCGTTGTGTGCATGAATGTTGACAGTCCTGTTTCCTCTCATGGAGTGAACTCTGGTGCATTGACGGTTGACGGTCCTGTTTCCTTCCTGAGTGAACCTTCTGTCATGAATGTTGACGTCAGGGGGTTTTTGTTTCCTTGATGGAGATGACCTTGTGTGCATGACTGGTGACGGGTGTGTTTCCTTCATGAATAGAACCTCTGTGCATGAATGTTTTGACTGTCTGTTTGCCGTTATGTTGGTGAGAGTGTAACGTGCGATGTGTGCAAGTGGGAACTGTTGAGCGTCGTGTATGTGTGCCTTAATGGAACATGAATGCTTGTGTGTGTTGCATGAATGTTGACGTCTGTTTTTCCTTAATGGTGCTGAATTCTTGTGTGCATGACTTTGTGACAGTGCTGTGTTCCTTAATGGCATGAAATCTTGCGGTGTGCATGAATGTTAGCGTCTGTTGTCCTTAATGGAAGGAATCGTGTGTTGCAATGATGTTGACGTGTCTGTGTTTCCTTCATGGGAATGAATCTTGTGTGCATGAACTGTTTGACTCTGTTTCCCTTCAATGGAATGACTCCTGTGGTGCATGACTGTTTAACGTGTCTGTTTCCTTTCATGGATGACTTCGTGCATGAATGTTGACGGCACTCTGGTTGTCCGTTCAGTATGGAATGATATCTTGTGTGCATGAAGTGGTTGACGTCTGTTTCCCCAATGGAATGAAATCCTGTGCTGCAAGATGCTGTTGGGCCTATGTCTCTGTATTTTCCGTTCGAGGAATGAAACCTTCGTTGTGGCCGCTGAAATGGTTGACGTCTGGTATTCCTTATGTGAATGAACTATTGTGTGCATACTGTTGACGTCTGTTTCCCTTACATTCTCATGGAAGTGTGCATACCTTGTGTGCCTGAATGTTGACGTCCTGTTTCTTCAATGTAATGAACCTTGTGTGTGCATGTACTGTCTGACGTCTATTTCTTAATGGGAATGGAACCTTGTGTGCAATCATGAATGTTGTACATACTGGCTTGTTTCCTCAAGTGGATGAACCTTTTGTGCATAATGTTGACGTCTGTTTCCTTCATGGAATGGAATTCTTGTGTGCATTGAATGTTGGACGTCTGTTTTCCTTAATGAATGAATCTTGTGTGCATGACTGTTAGACGTCTTTTCCTCAATGGAATGGAACCTTGTGTGCATGCAATGTTGACGTCTGTTTCCTAATGGATATGACCCTTGTGTGCATGCATGTTGTATCGTCTGTTTTCCTTAATGGAATAACCAGTTGTGCTGAATGTTGACGTCTTGTTTCCTTCATGGAATGAATCTTGTGTGCATGATGTTGTACGTCTGTTTTTCTTAATGGACACTGAATCCTTGGTGTGCATGAATGTTGACGGTCTGTTTCCTTAATGAATTGGATCTTGTTGTGCAATGAATGTTGACGTCTGTTTTCCTTCATTGTTGAATGAAGTCTTTGTGCATGCATAGTTGACGTCGCATTGTATCTGTTATCTCTTCTGTGGGAGATCGAAGTCTTGGTTGTGCATGTAATGTTGACGTATCCTGTTTCCTCGAATGGAATGCATAATCATGTGTGTGCATGGAAACTGGTGTCGTCTGTTTTTTGTTCTCTTCATCGGAATGAACCGTTGTGCTGCATGAATTGTTGCACAAGGTCTTGTTTCTCTTAATGCTGAATGACACATCTTGGGGTAGTGCATGACACTGCGTTGACGTGCGTGGTTTCCTTAAAGGGAATGAATCGTGTGTCATGACTATTTGACGTCTGTTTCCCTTCAGAGGAATGACCTTGTGTGCATAGAATTTGACGTGTCGTCGTTTCCTGTAATGGTGATGAATCTTGTGTGTGCATGAAGGTTGACGTCCTTTTTCCTTAATTGAATGAACCTTTGTGTGCATGAGCTGTTGACGTCTGTTTTCCTTTAATGGAATGATATTTTGTGTGTTGTTCTGGAGATGACTTTTACTTGTCTGTTGTTCCTCTACAATGGATGAAACCTTTGGTGTGCTATGAATGTTTGGTCACGTCTGTTTCCCTTAAGCTGGGACTGGAATCTTGTGTGCGATGACTGTGTGACGTCTGTTTCCTTTCATGGTATGAACTCTTCTGTGCTGTGATGGTTGACGTCTGTTTCCTTAATGGAATGAATTTGGTGTGCATGACTGGTTTGACCGTCTGTTTTCCCTTCAATGTGTAATGTAATCCCTTGTGTGGCCTGTTCGAGATGTTGACACGTCCCCTTAGTTTCCGTTAATGGACATACAGTAAAGGCTGCGTAATAGAACCTTGTGTGCATGACTTGTACGTCTGTTTCCTTAATGGAATTACCTTGTGTTGGCATGAATGTTGGACGTCTGTTTTGCCCTCAAGTGGAATAACCTATGTGTGCACACATGAATGTTGAAGCGTCTGTTTTCCTTCATGGATAATGTAATCTTGTGGGTGGCATGAATTGTTTGACGTCCTTTTTCCTTTAATGGAATGGAATCTTGTGTGGCAGAACGTGTTGACGGTCTGCTATATCCTGAATGTGGAATGAACCGTTGGTTTGCAGAATGTTGACGTCTGTTTTTCCTCATTTGTGAATGAACCTTGTGTGCATGAAGTTTGACGTCTTTTTGTCGCATCAATGGTAATGAACCTTGTGTTGCCATGAAGTTGTTGACGTCTGTTTCCTTAATGGAATGAATCTTTTGTGCCATTAGATGTTGACGTTCTGTTTTTTCCTTCATGGATGACATGCTTGTGGGTGCTCATATGTTTGACGTCTGTTTCCTTCTGGAATGAATCTGTGTGCATGACTGTTGTACGTCCCTGTTGTCCCGAATTCATCGGAATCGAGATCCTGTGTGCTATGACCTGTTAACGTCCTTTTTCCCCCTTCTGGAATGACACTCTGTGCGCTGAATGTATGACTCTGTTTTTCCTTCATGTGAATGAAATCTTGTGTGTTGCTAATTGACTGTTGACGTCCTGTTTCCTCATCATGGAATGAATCTTTGTGCATGAATGTTGACGTCTGTTTATCCTTTAATGTGAATGACATCTTGTGTGCATGGAATGTTGACGATCTGTTTCCTTAATAGGATAGGACTCTTGCTGTTCATGGAATGTTGCTGCGCTGTCTGTTCTTCCTTAATGGAACTGACTCTTGTGCATGAATTTTGTGACGTCCTGTTTCCTTAAGTGAATGCGCATCTTTGTGTGCATGAATGTTTGACGTCGTTTTCCTGTCATTGGAATGAACCTTGTGTGTCATGACTGTTGAACGTCTTTTTTGGTCCTTAAATGGAATGAATCGTGTGATGCATGAATGTTGACGTCTGTATTCCTTCTGGATAATGAATCTTGTGTGCATGAATGTTGACGTCTGTTTCCTTATGGCAATGACTCTTGTATGGTGCATGAATGTTTTGACGGCTGATTTCCTTCATGGAATGAAATCTTTGTGGTGCACGATTGAGGCGTGCGTTGTTCTGAGCTAGTGCTGTGGTCATGAAAATTAATTTAGGAAGTAAATGGGGAAGTAACTGAATTTGTTAATTAAAATAAAATTTCTACCTGCGTTGCATTTATTACTTTTTTATATCGTTTTCATTGTATTCATTTGTTTTAATCATTGTATGTATTCAATATTGCGTTGGTTTGATTATTTTCTTTTAATGACTTTAATTATGCAATTTATATTCATATTTGTTGTTTATAGTTTGATTGACATACTCTTTCTTCATTCATAACCTCACTGTTTTGTGTGTGCGTGGTGTGTGTGTGTGTGTTGCGTGTGTGCCGTGTGCGTGTGCGTGCGCGGCGCGCGATTGCATTTACATCCGTCTTCTTGTTTGCATTGTTTGTGCTCTTACCGCCCTTATTAAGAATGTCCAGTAGGGATTGCGTGCAATGTGCCTGTGTGTGTTGTGTGGTGTGTGTAGTGGATGTGTTGTGTGTGTGTGTGTGTGTGTGTGTGTTGGTGGTGGTGGTTGTGTGTGTGTGGTGTGTGGGTGTGTATGTTGTGTGGGTGGTGTGTGCGTGTGTGCGTGCGTGCTGCGTGCGTGTGCGTGTGCGTGTGTTCGTGTGCTGTTTGTGTGTGTTGTGTGTGCTGTGTGTGGAGTTTATTTGTGTGTGTTGTGTGTGTGTGTGTGGGTGTTGTGTGTGTGTGTGTGTGTGTGTGTGTGTGTGTGTGTAGGTTTTATGTTGTGTTGTGTGTGTGTGAGTTATTGTGTAGGTGTTAATGTGTTTGTCTTTCATGCGTGCAGGCGTGTACATGTTTTGTGCCTCAATGTGCCATGCGCGCTTGCCTGTTATGTGTGTGTTGCGTGGGTTGTGTGTGTGGTTGTGTGGTTTGGTGTGTGATTGTTACGCGGCGCGCGTGTGTGTGTGTGTGTGTGTGGTGGAGTGGGGGGGGGGGTATGCGTGGCAAGGTTAGTCACGTCAAATAATGTAATATTGTCTATGAACAATTTACTGATTGCCTTTTATGTGACAACTTGTCTGATTTTTAATTTGCCTTTTATGCCCCTATTTGCTTTTGTTTGATTTATTATGTTGTATGCTTTTCGTCCTTCATTATTTATTGATTGTGATTTATTTATCTATCCTTGTGTCTGATGATGATTTTTTTTTTTTGGATACATTTGTGGTGATGGGTGGAGGTGACTGGAAGTGATGGTGAGGGTTGTGTGTTTTGTGAGGGGGGTTAGCACTTGGGTAGATTTATATGTAGCAGTTTCATAAGTATGTCCGCAAGTGTGGTTGCTCGACAAAATATTGCAGTGAAGCGTGTGTGTTAATATGGGTGTGTTGTACACGTGCGTCTTAATACTTCTAGGTGTAGGCGTAGTGTTACGCTTGTGTTGAGTGAGGATCAGATGGGATGGATAGTATAGATAGAAGAGAGAGTGAGAGAGAGATAGTAAGAGAGAGAAGAGACAGAGAGGAGAGAGAGAGAGAGGAGAGAGAGAGGAGTATATGTGTGTTGGGTGGTGGTGGTTGTTGTTGTTGTTGTTGTTGTTGTGCATGTATAATACTCGTTAATTCTGATATCTTGGTGTGTTACTTCTCGTGTCATTGTGTTTTATTGTATGATTGTAATGTGACAGCACACAACATTTCCTTGTTCCATTTTAATGGGGATAATAAATATTGATTGATTGAGTATTTAAAGACCACTGTCATATCATGACACTGAGGACTGATGGTAACAGTTTTAGTGTTGGCTTTCCGATCACTGTGTGATGGTCCTGTCAGGCTGGGTTGACAGTAGTTAAAAGAACACATGTCATTCATGAAACTGAGGAGCTGATGGTAACATGTTAGTGTTGCTTTCCAGATCACTGTGTGATGGTCAGTTGTGCATGCCATTGGGCGTCATAGATATTAGAGAACATGGAATCGACTGTGTCTGGCGTCACTGGGGGATCTGTGACATTGCAATGGTTTATGGCTACTTGCAGTATGCTTGGGACAGTCATGTCAGCCATGGGTTCACAGTGTTTAGGAGAACACGGAATCAAACTGTCTGATGACACTGAGGACTGACTGTTGGCTTTTGATTGCAGCATGCCACTGGGATCGTGCTAGCCCATGGGGTTCAGAGTTCAGGCAGCTGACCATCCTGGTATGCAGTGCTGATACAGCACGGCCTATAACTGTGCAGACTGCTTGAGGAAAGACGAACAACGAGTCCTGTCCACGGTGGATGGACGACATCCAGTACTACTTGTTTTTCCAAAGATCGGTCAAATAGGTAACACGTCAAGGCACGTTGTGTCAGTAAGGACCAGAGCTGCAGAGATTGTGCAAGTGGAGCCTGGGCCAATGACCCATCGTCGTGGACGATGATTTGACCCCTCATTTTGGTGCAGCCCATGAGTACCGCCATAAATTCAAGTCTTTCTCCAAATATAGCTCAGAGTGCGCTTACAAAGTTAACTTTAGACAAATAACCATAGTAAGATAAACATAAAACATTCAAAAACATGTATATTAAATAAACAATCCGATACTTCACACGTGCGCGTGCGCACTACGACGCACGTACATACACACACTACTACATACACTACACATACACCAACACACAACCACACACACACAACACACACACACACCCACGCACAACACACACACAGACACACACACACACCACACACACACACCACACTACACACACCACACACAGCACAGAACAACACACACCACACACACTAACATATCACACACACACACACACACACACACCCCACGACACACCCACACACAAACACAAAAAGACATTCATGAGCGTACCGAAATCACGAGGTGCTAACAAGTCAGCCAACACGGGTAGCAAAATCAAGATTAAAGTGAGTTACAGCCCACACAGAACTTCAGAGATGTGGGGACTGTTTGTACGGAAAGATCCACCCCCTAACTTCGCCCCTCTCACTCCCCAGTATTCCCCTGAGGAAAGGGGGTCGACTCGTCCAGTTCCCCGTATGGAGGCCGAGCATCCCACTCAATGGCCCTGAAGATACAGTTGAACCTGAACTGTGAAACATAACTGTTTCTAGGTGGTACTTCTAACGACATATTCATAATGTAAACACACTGTGTTCTCGGTGCATACTAACAACAAATTTCATAATGTAAACCACACTGTTTTCTAGGTGATACTAACGACATGTCATAATGTAAACCCACGTGTTTCTAGAGGGTGAGTACTAACAACATTGGCATAATGTAACACGACTGTTTCTAGGGTGGATACTATAAAACATTTCAGAATGTCAACACACTGTTTATAGGGTGAGTACGTCTACCATATTTCATAATGTAACTCACTGTTTCTCGGTGATACGAACGACATTTCATAATGTAAACACACTGTTTCTCGGGTGATTACTAACTACATTTCATAATGTTAAACACGATCTGTTTCTAGGTGATACTCTATACAACATTTCGTAGATGTAAACAGCACTGTTTATTAGGTTGATACTCTAACATTATTTCTTAAATGTAAACTCCACTGTTTCTCTTCCTCGGATGATACTAACAACATTTCATAATGTAAACACACTAGTTTATAGGGTGATAATAACAATTTCACTTACTTTAAACACACTGTTTTCTAGGTGACACTAACTACATTTCATAATGTACACACACTGTTTCAGGTGATACTAACAACATTTTCATGATGTAAACACAGAACCTTGTTTTCTAGGGTGATACTCTAACAACCTTTCCCATAACGCAACCACACTGTGTCTAGTGGTGGTACTCTAAGCTCTAACGACATTTCATGATGTATCAACACCTGTTTTCTAAGGGATAGATGAACTCTAACAGCATTTGATAATGTATAATACACGCACATGTTTCTAGGGTGGTACTAGTTCTAACGACGATTTCATGATGTAGCAACCACAGCTGTTTGTAGGGTGATACTCTAAACGCCTTCGAGATATGTAAACCCGACCACTGTTTTCTAGGGTGATACTCTAACGACCATTTCATTATGTAACACAACACTGTTTCTAGGGTGATAGCTCTACAACATTTCGATGATGGTAAACCAACACTGTTTCTAGGGTGATACTAACTACATTTCATAATGTAAACACACTGTTTCTAGGGTGATACTACATTTGATAAGTGTAGAACACACTGTTTTCTAGGGTGATACTAACAACAATTTCATAATGTAATACACACCGGTTGTCTAGGGTGATACTACGCATTTGATAATGTAAACACACTGTTTCTCTTTCTAGGGTGATTATTCTAACATACATGTCATGATGTAACCACACTGTTTCTAGGGTGATCACTACACCATTTTCATAATGTTTAAACACATACTGTTTTTCTAGGTGGTACTAACGACATTTCATATGTAAACAACACTGTTTCTAGGGTGGTACTAACGAACATTTCGATAACGCAAACACACTGTGTCTAGGTGGTGTATTCTAACACATTCATGATGTAGACACCTAGGGAGCCGGTTTCTATGGTGGTACTCTAACAACATGTCATGATGTAACCACACATGTTTCTATGGGTGATACTACAACATTTCAATAATGAACAGATATGGCGACGTTATTTATAAGGAGCGCAGTCGAGACGTCTAACTTTGCACACTTTTTCTAAGTCACTGTTCATGAAATTTATAATAGTTGCACATTACTTTTAAAACAAATCCTTAAAACAACATAAATATGGGTGATGACACATTTTGTTGAACAAAACGCCTCTTGCTTAGTGATGACAGAAACCCACCCCAGAAATGCCATTGAAATCCTGTTTCTTGGCTGACATCTATCATCTATATTAATATGATCCCATTCAAGTGGCCTCGTCGTCTCCCTGCATCTCGTCCTCCCTCCTCTCTCTCTCTCTCTCATCTCCTTCATCTCTCGATCTGCTCTCTCATCTCGTCCTACCCTCTCACTCAATCTCTCTCATCTCTCTTCTCATCATCTTCGGGATATCTCTCTCTCATCGATCATCTGTCTCCTTCTAATCCTCTCTCTTCTCCGTCCGTCGCATCTCGTCCTCTCTCTCTCTCTCCATTCTCTATCTCTCTCTCTCTCTGTATATGTGTGTGTGTCCGTCTGTTTCGCCTGAAACTCATGAACACGTGCTCATAATCGCTTCACAGTTTGTGTGGTGGTGTATCATTGTACACAGATGGATCCACTATATAAAATGTCGTGACTGTTGCTGTCATCTTGACCTTTGAAAACCTAATTTTCGTTTAGGGGCCATAATATTATCTTCCACACCATTGGACTTTCAGACTTCAAACTTGGTATGTATGTGAATTGACTTTTGGCAGTTCTGAATATGGTGAACCGAGCAAGGTCAAGGCTTCAAGGATATCTTGGTAGACCTTGGGAAATCAGCTGTTAGGGTCTAGTAATTTGTGTTTTAGCCACATCTTTCACAGAATCTTGGCAGAATCGCTTTAAATTTTGTGTGGCGGTGTTTCGCCTTGAGTAGAAGACACCCGAACATACATTATTGGCCCTCGGGACAGACAGACAGACAAATGCACACTTACATAAACAGAGAAAGGCAGACAGACAAACGTATACTTATATAAACATAGAGAGTGGTGAAGAGAAGCGAGATGGAAGTGGAGATAATGAAGCGGACTATGGACTGAGATAGTGTGTGTGGTGTGTGTGTGTAGTGTGTGTGTGTGTGTGTGTGTGTGTGTGTGTGGTGTGTGCGTGTGCGTGGCGTGTGCGTGTGCATATATATATATATATGTGTGTGTATGTTGTGTGGTATATAGTGTGTGTGTGTGTGTGTATGTATGTATGTATGTGTGTGTGTGTGTGTGTGGTGTGTGTGTGGTGTCTGTGTATGTGTTTGTTGTGTGTGTGTGTGAGCGTGGTGTGTATTCAAGTGTATAGAATCCCTCGCCCCCCCCCCTATCTCTCTCTCCTCTCCCTCCCCCCCCGCCCCAGTATAGTGCTTGGGTTGGGAGCCCAGGATATGGGCCTCTACTGCAGAGAGCCCTTGGTGGCTACCCACGACAATAAAACAATCACCTTAACAAGCTCACCAACGTAGGGGGGCCTAATGTCTCCGAGCTGGCAGGACATACTCTCAGTGTTAAGGGTGCACACCCACACAACATCATCCTTTTTTTATCGTGTTTGCTTCTCAACTGTGATTAATCACACAAGAAATGCTGCCCATTTCTGTCCAAAATTGCATAAACACATTTATTTAAGTTACGAGCCTACGCAAATCACTTTTAGTTTTCTTTTTCTCCATATTTTTGGTGAGTTACGTGGCATTGATCCCACTTTGCTCATCACAAGTGCCACTAACAGCCACTAACCCTGGTTTGCCAGGACGCATCACTAAATACTGAACGCCAGTCCGTCGATATAGAGCGAATCCACTTAGAAGCCCAGTCACCATAGGAAACACTGCAGTGATTACGTTTTAGCCTTACCACAGTACACCCTCTAATGACACAGCAGTGTGAAAACATAAACGACCAGCACAGAAGTCGCCCCACCGCCCTTTTTCCTTCCTCAGTCTTGCAAAGGGGCGTTAACTGTGATCTGACCTCGTTCTGACAAACTCTCTTTTCTTCGAAAGTTTCGTTCAGACATATCATACGAGCAGTTCGGGCGTGGAGTCAACTTTTTTCCGATCTAGTGATTGGAAGAAATACAACTTTTCTTATAAATTCAACTGTCTCACTTAGAACGAGGCTTTCTATATGACAGAATGATTCTTGTGAGTTACACTAGAGTATAACGTTTTTAATGTCCATTAATTGGAAAACATTCCAGAAAGTTATAATGAAAGCAATCTGACAGTAAGATCGACTTAAATACGTACAAGCAGTCGCATCATGATCAACAAGGAAACACTAGTGGCCGCGTCTTATCAGCGGCCACAGTACGGTTTTGAATGTTCCTCTGGCATGTTAGTCAGTAGATAGCCGCTTCACATTCCACACTTTTTTGCCGTACCCTTCCCGAGTGCGTCAGTTATCCTGTACTATATACACAACATACATGCGTGTGCTAAAATACGCGACATTAATATATTTTTGCCATTAGTTCTATGAACTTCGCAATCTTGGTCGACGTAGTTGATGAAAACGTTCTGTTTTACACATTGTTCAATGTTTATTTGGCTTATCTACCTTTGAATGCTGGAACCTACATTTTCAGCCTTACACACGCTGGATATTACGGAAAAGATCGTATAATGTGTTACCGCAAACAAACGAGGCGGGAGGAACACGACGGATAGTACGAATCAACCTCTTAGACGGGCCTTATAACCATCGCGATGGATACAGTTAACGACGGTTATAACGAAGCACCTTTGAGTCGGTCCTGGGCGGCTTCGTTATTAACCGTCGTCGACTGTAAGGCTCGGTGTACATCTTGTGTCCAGGCTAATACAAAGCATCTATTTTGTTTAATTCTGTGTGTTTTTTCCGGCTCACCGTGACCTGCTGCCCGCATGTTAATTCACAACCGACATAAGGATCGTGCGAGTTGTGTACGCATGTGTGTTGTGTTGTGGTCCGCTGTCGCCCCTGGTTGTTTGGGGCTGATGGGGAGGAGAAGACCAAAAGAAAGCAGGACCTGCTTGTGTGTGCATAAACCTGTTAAGCGCAGTCAAAAGCAACAAGAGCGTAGTGCTAAGAACCCTTGAACACAATCGATTGTCAAACAGGAGGTATGCTGGGTCCATCGGTAGAACCACAGATGGACACCGAGCATCACTAACCCACACACGGAGATAAAATACAACCTTTTTGGTGAGGGCAAGAACTGGCGTTTCCCAAACCAGTACCGATAACTGTGTCTGATTTGTTAGGCAGAGCAGTGATGGAGTTGTGTCCCTTGACTCGTTGTCTCGAACATTAGATCAACGGGAGAAAAGTTAATCACAGTTACTTCAGACAGGCTTCCCGCACTTCGTTTGTCACACATGATCGCGCGTGGTCATGCACTCATACGGTTACAGAATGCAGGCGCAATCACACGCGCTGGCATGCACACAAACTCACATGAAACCGCATGCACACATGCAAACCGAACCATAAACATACACGCATAATTCTATGCACCCAGGGTCAGAACAAAAAGTCGCACTAGATCGTTAAGATGAAATATTATATCACCAACCGCACGGAACATCTTCTGCTCCAGTGACCTTGACCTTCGACCAATGACTTTCATGTGCCAATGTGACCTTGATATCCTGACTTGATATCTGCATGCAAACATTCAGAGTCCAAGAACCCTCCGTACAAACGCTATGGTGGTAAGATCACAGACGTAATAGTACCTCGACGGGTAAGATAACCAGAAGCAAACAGACTAGGCGTTCAAGACTGCCTTTGGTCATCCCAAACATGGAACACTCAATTTTTTAGTAAAGTTTTATTTTGTGTGTATTTGTGACGGTTGAAGGTTTTTGGTTAGGGTTTAGGGCTAGAGAGTCAGCTTAATTTCAGATTGAATGGTTAAATGATACACATTCTAAAATTTCGCTGCAAACCGAATGGCGTCACTTTCCACATTTGGAGATGGCTAAGTGCAGCATTGAACGTCTTGTTTCAAACAGACAGTCCGTCGTGTAAACACTAGCCAGCTTCGCCGCTGTTTAATAATGGGAAGACAGCCAGGGAGTAAAGTTCGGAAAATGGTCTATAAAGCGATCAGTTAGACCGTATCCAAAATCAGAGTTAGATATGATGTCGCTTATTAAATCAATAATGTTAGGCCGAATTGGAGCCGTGGTGTTACTTGTCACTGAACAATGACAATTCCGAATAGTCATCAGCACACACAACAACGAAGGAGAAAGTGACCGCGCGCACGCTTCAACGTTCACGCAAGCACTCACATACGCTGCGCGCGCGTCACACACAACACACACTAAATTTGTTTTTCTATTCATTACTACTTATTTTGCACAACACATTTGACTTCATCTTATTTCACGACACCACCACAATTCACTTTTAGCACACAATCAACAACACGAGCAACAGCACACGCACACACACATGTTAGCTACCATCAATCACGTCAGACATTCTCATCCTCTGTTTACACAGTCACAACGCGACTCTTAATCTCATCATTACATACAGCACACAACAATCTACCAGCACAGCACAACACACCATCACACACCCCCTACAATCACTACATATTCGATGCTCTAACCGACACACGACACACAAACACGATCTACGAATTTTCACATCACAGGCACAGACAACAATTCCCGTAGAGACACACACTCACACACAACACACACTACACACACAACACAACGCACACACACACACCCACACACAAAACACACACACACACCCACCCACACACACAAACACCACACACACCACACAAGTCGTAGAGTGGCAGCAACAGTAGTAGGTCGCTTCTGCGGATGTTGCGTGACTCGGAATGTCTAAATCCGCCAGTTCGCAACCTGGGATACCCAAGATTTTTTTACTGCTTGAAGCTATGGAATACATTAAACTGCAACTGACATGGTCCTATAACGCGTCGGACTCCTCCCCCCCCCCCCCCCCCGTGTAGAGCCATCTTTCGGGCTAGGAGACACGATAAACCGTGGTCCCGGGTGCCCATGCACTTTAGCATACGTTAAACCCAGTGGCTATGTAAAAGTTGTCATTTTGTTCCAAATTTACCCCCCCCCCCCCCTTCCTCCATCAGTCACAAAAAAATCGCATGAAAAAAAAAAAAACCAAAAAACCAACAGTTGGGTGGCGCGCCTCTGGCTGCGCCGTAGCTCTCCAGGTGGGAGCGACCCGAATTTCCGATCAATGTATGTACTGACGCCTCTGCGAATATAAAACCTAATACATAATACCTAAAACACACATATGTGCGTGCATGCGTGCGCACACACACACATACACACAACGCACACACGAACGCACTGTCACACACACACACACACACACGACACACGTAAACGCAAACAACATAACACGCGCGCGCGCGCGCGTCAGTCACACACTACGATCACACACAGACTACAAACACACACGACTCACGCGCACACATACAAACACACACACACACACACACACGCTGACACAAAACACGCGCGCGCGCATGGATGCAACACACAGAGACATGGGCCCTACACAAAGGTGGGATTGGGCAGTGGATCTCATTTTTGTTTCTCCGTCTGTGTGTCTGTCTCTGTCTCTCTCTGTCTCTCTGTCTGTCTCTGTCTCTGTCTCTCTCTCTCTGCTATCTCATTTTGTTTCTCTGTCTCTGTGTCTGTGTTTGTCTCTCTGTCTCTGTCTCTCTGTGTGTCTCTCTGTGTCTCTGTGTCTCTGCTGTCTGTCTCTCTCTCTCTCTCTCTCTCTCTCTCTCTCTCTCTCTCTCTTCTCTCTCTCTCGTCTCTCTCTCTCTCTCATCTCTCCTCTCTCTCTCATCATCTCATTTTGTTTCTCTCTGTGTGTCACTGTCTCTGTCTCTCTCTGTGTCTCTCCGTCTCCGTTTCCGTCTCTCTCTCTCTCTCTCTCTTCTCTCATCTCTCTCTCTCTCTCTCTATATATATATATATATATATATATATATATTTAGGTATTATTTTGTCAACCAGATTATCATTTTCTCATACTTTTCATATCATGGCTAGTGCAAGAAGGGGAGTAATTAATATTTTCAGATTGTTAAAATCGATTGGTGAAAGATCTCCAAGTATATTTTTCAAAAGTTTTGATGCACAAATACAACCGATGTTAAATTATGGTGCTGAAATATGGGGTATTATTGCAAACGTAGACATCTTAGAGAGAGTGCATTTATTTGCATTGAAAAGATTTTTAAATGTGAGTATCAGAACGCCCAATTCAATGGTATACGGTGAGCTTGGACGTTTTCCTTTATACATTAATTTATATGTAAGATCAGTTAAATATTGGTTGAAAGTTATTGATATGCCAGAATACAGACTACTTTTAAAAGCTTATAAAATGTTACTTTTCCATCATCATCAGAATAGAAACACGTGGGCCACATCTATCTGTTTTATGCTTCATAAATATGGTTTTCAAGAAGTCTGGGAGAACCAGGGAGTTGGAAATGTAAAGCATTTTCTTGCACTCTTACGTTTAAGACTACTTAACGAATTTAAAGAAAAATGGTGTTTTCTCAATAAAGAATGTGCCAAGTTCGCCTTTGTTACCTTTCACCCACACAGTACACATCAACAAATGTGGAGATGACAACATACAAACAAATCAACGCATGTTCACGAATGGCATAGCCTTCTGGTCTTGAATATGTTACACTTAAACAACATACAACACAGAACAAACTGTTAAGCCTCGAAAGGAATTTTGGTTAATCAAAGAATAAATAGTGAGGCCAAGAAAGGAAATAACGAAATTGAACAAAGGGAGAAAAACTCTCTTTTCTAATTAACTCCCCTCCACAAAAAGTTGATTACGATACCAATCAACTAGCAATGCGTGGGTCAGAACCAATGGACATGTTGTTGATTTGTCTGTATGTTGGTCCTCGGTCCACATTGTTGATGTGTCTGTGTGGGTGAAGGGTCATAAGGCGCCTTGGCACATTCTTTTTTACGAAATGATGCTTTGCTTGTCTCACTTTGGTTCGGACCCACGCACCGCTAGGTGATTGGTATCGTAATCAACATTTGTGGAGGGGAGTTCATTAGAAAGAGAGTAATTACCTTTGTTCCATTTGATAATAGTCCATCTTTCTTTAGACTGACTTTATTATTAGCATGTAAAAACAAATCTGTGGTTTTACGTTCAGCTGTGCATTTCTCGGTTAATTGGCAATTTTCCGTGTTTTGCCTTTCTTACCAAACATTAAAGCTGTATTTTATTAACATTGTTAGCTAATAACCTTTTGGAATACTAACCCTATCCCTAACCCTAGCCCGAACCCTAACCCTAACCCTAACCCCCCTATAAGACGGGAAAACGCAATGAACCACGACTGTGTGACAAATGGCGCCGTGTACTGCAATACATAGGGTGGTGGGGGGGGGGTCCTATTAGATAATGGGCCTAGGGTTAGGGATAGGGTTAGTATCCAAAAAGGTTATTAGCTAAAAAGGTTCATAAAAATACAGCTTTATGCTTGGTAAAAAAAAAGACAAAAACGGAAAAAAATGGAATCAAACCGAGAAATGCAGGGGTGTGTGGCACATCTTGACCTTTACAGATTATAATGGTAAATGTGCATGTACTTGATTGTTGAATGAAAAATCAATGAGATAATTATTAGCCCACTGTTTTTGGTTTGTATGTTTTGTTTGTGTAACCATCCCCAGTGACATGGACCAATGGACTATTCCATTAAAATCTCTCAGTGTTCTCTCTCTCTCTAACTCTGTGTTCGTAACTCCTAAAACATTCTTTTTTATTTTCTTGTTTTATTTTCTTTCCGCAACTTTGGGTAACCCCATGTCAAATAGCACCCAGTACCCTGCTGGCTGATGACATCGGAATCATTCATTGTCCGTCACCGAAGGTGAACGGAATCTCTTGGCGATGGGGGCTGGTTGTAATTTTTGTGTGTTGTTGTTGGGTTTTTTGGGGTGTTTGTTTTTTTTTTTTTTTCTGTCTGTCCCAAGGATATCTCCCGAACTGCTGGACCGAATCGCGTCAAATATTGTGTGAAGTTGTGCCTCCTTAATAAGAAGAGATCGGCGCAAACCATTTTGCCGTTGCGACCTTGACGTTGACGTACGACTTTCCTTTGATGAAAACCGAAATTCTATTTTTTTTTAGGCAATTTTTAGCCCATTTATCTCGGGCACCAGATCGACATCTACACATAGGCATGATGAAACTTGGTACGAAGATTGTTTGGTTTATTGACGACCTCCCCCGTTATGATGATGGTCCCAATCATTACCGAGCAAGGTCCAAGTCAAGGTTCAAGAGTCAAGAGTGTTTTAAAAATGATCTCTGTGGCCTGAAAATTGGAGGGCCATTTTTTTTCTCCTTCTGTCTGTCCCAAGATATCTTTCGAACGGGTTGAACAGAATCACGTCAATTTTTGTGTGAAGGTGTGTCTCCTTAATAGGAAGAAAGGCAACAGGCATACGCCACCGTATAATCATTTTGCCGTCGTGGACCTTGACTGTGACGTAACGACCTGTTTGTTTGTCATTTGTGTGTTCGTACGCGCGCGTGCCAGTGTGTGTGTGTGTCTGTGGTGCGTGTGTTAGGTGTGTGTGTGTGTGTGTTGTGAGTTTGTGTGTGTGTGTGTGTGTTGTGTGTGTGTGTGTGACAGCTGTGTGTGTGCGTATGTAGTGTGCGCGCGTGCTGTGCGCTGCAGCTGACTAGGTAGTGTGTGTGTGTGTGTGTGTGTGTGTGTGACAGGGTGTGTGTGCGTGTGCTTGTGCGTGTGTGTGTGTTGTGTGTATGTGTGTGTGTGTGTCGTGTGTGTTATGGTATGTGTGTGTGTGTGTGTGTGTGTGTGTGTGTGGTGTGTGTGTGTGTGTGTGTGTGTGTGTGTGGACAGTGTGTGTGTGTGTGGTTGTGTGTGTGTGTGGTGTGTGTGTGTGTGTGTGTGTGTGTGGTGTGTGTGTGTGGTGTGACAGTGTGTGTGTGGTGGTGTGTTGTGTGTGTGTGTGTGTGTGTTTGTGTGGTGCGTGGTGTGTTGTGTGTGTGTGTATGTGTGTGAGAGAGAGAGACGAACAAGAACAAGAACATCATTTTTATTGTCATATGAAAACCAGAGGTTTTTGTGGGACACAAATGGTTAAAAAATATTGAAAGCATTTGGCACCATATGGTTACCGTATGCTTGTTTTATTATAGTAAAATTGTTATATCAACTTTCAAAAAACGTATTTATCCCGAACATCGTCATCAACCACATGTTTTATTTGAAACATCAAACCATTCAACAGCAACCAAAACAGAATGATAACGAATTTATAATTGTCATGACATCATACACATTATTATCGATTATATTTCATGTTGTTCTTATAGACAAAATAAGAAATACATGTGTAAAGAAGACTGATTTTTTTGGTCAAATCCCCATCTTTTTTTTTCTTTCTTATTCTCTCTCTCTCTCTCTCTCTCTCTCTCTCTCTCTCTCTCTCGTCTCTCTCTCTCATCTCTCTCTCTCTCTCTCTCTTCTCTCTCTCTCTCTCTCTCTCTCTCTCTCTCTCTCTCTCTCTCTTTCTTCCTCTCTCTTCTTCTTCTTCTTTTTCTTTTTAGATTTTTATTTCCCTGCGATGCAGGTCAGTCAGTTTATTGTAGGCAGCTGAGCCTTGACCATATTATTTTGTGGGAACCAGAATACTGTGCTCGAGTTTGACCTTTTTTTTTTATAGCAATATTAGTGACCTTTCTCTTCCTATTGCTTATTGAGGTTTCTCATCATTTCCCCTTTCCTTCACCCTCCTCCTATTTCTTCCTCTCCCTCCTCCCTTAAGCTTAGTTAGTTTACTTGTTGAGTGCAGGTGACTGAAATCTGCGTGGGCAGATGTTTGCATCTGTCCCTCCCTTTTATAAATGAGTGTGTACTTTACGCTGTTTAACAGCTCTTCTTTCTCTGTCAGTCCGTCTGTCTGCCAAATTCTTTCTTACCTTTGCTATAGTTCCTCCTTCCATTTGTTCCATTTTCCTCGCTCTCCCATGTTCTTCTTGTTATTCCTTTTCTTCTTTCCCTTTTCTTTTCTTTCTTTTTCTGTCTCTCCCTCTCTCTCTTCAGAACATGGGAGCCTAATGTAAGGATAAATTTTCAGCCTAATTTTTATTCGTTTAATATGAAGTTTGTAAAGTTTGATCCTCCTTTTTCTTTCTCTGATTTTTGCTATTTGGTTGCTGCTTAAAGTTAGGAATTTTCCTTTTCTTTTTCCCCCCCTTTTTTTCCGCTATGTTTTTTTAATTTATTTTCTTGCTCCCGGAGGTTAGGACTTCTGGAGTTTCCTCTATATGTTTTGTTGTGTTGTTGACGCTGTGACCGGTGGTAGTGTGACCTTGAGTGGAGCTTCATTGACATAATTCTCTTTTGACCGGGATGTACCTTAAAGTTTCTTGCAGTCCTTCCTGCTCTGTCTGACTGTCTGGCTGATTCTCCTTCTCTCTTTGTGTCTGTCTACTTTTGTTCTCTCCCCTTCTCTGCCTCCCTTCCCTTTCCCTGCCCCTTTTCATGTGTTATCATTCTCTCTCCCTCTTGTTTTGTTTGTTTGTTTGTTTTCCAACACATTCTCCTTACTGGGTTTGTCTTTTTCTGCTCTCTCTCTCTCTCTCTCTCTCTCCCTCTCTCTTCATCTCTCTCCTCTCTCTCTGAAACCTTCTCCAAAAAAAAAAATCTCTCTCTCCTCTCTCACTCTCTCTCTCTCTCTCTCTCTCTCTCTCTCTCTCCTCGTCTCGGATCTCTCTCTCTCTCTCTCTCTCGCCTTCTCTCCCTTTGTGATAACTTTCCCACGACTCTGGAGTACCGGAGTACCGTTAGAGATCCCACCCCCCTCCTTTTTCTGAAGGTCAGATTCTTTCCAGATGGCTTTGTGATATCGCTGACCGGGTCTCCCATTCTGGCAAAAGCTTACATTGGTTGGACGTTCTTTATAACTTCCAGTCCCTCCTGCTCAGTCTGTCTGTCTGTCTGATCTTTCTCTTCTCCTTATCTTTACTCACCTCTCTTATGCCGCTTTCTCCTCTTTTCCCCTTTCCCCTCCTCCTTTATTTACCACTTATTTTCTTTGTATGTTTTGTTTTCTATTTCTTTTCCTCCTTATAAACCTAATATATTTTACTTACTGGCTGTATTTTCATTTGCTTTCCTGCTTCTGTTTACTTACTTACCCTCTGTCTCTGTCTCTCTCTCTCTTATTGTCCGTCACCGAAGGTAACGGACTTTGCGATGGGCTGGTTTGTCTGTTTTTTTTGTTTGTTTGTTGTTTTTTTAGTCCGTCACCAAGACGGACTATTGCGATGGGCTGGTTTGTATTTTTTCTGTTCTTCTTTTTTTTTTTTCTGTCTGTCCCAAGGATATCTCCCGAACCGCTTGACCGAATCGCGTCAAATTTTGTGTGAAGGTGTGCCTCCTTAATAGGAAGAGATCGGCGCAAACCATTTTGCCGTCGTGACCTTGACCTTGACGTACGACCTTGAAAACCGAAAATCTATTTTTAGCCATATCTCGGGCACCAGTCGACATAGGATGTTGAAACTTGGTATGAAGGTGGTTTGGCTTATGCCCGTTCTGATGATGGCATACCGATCAAGGTCAAGGTCAAGGTCAAAAAGATCGCTGGAGCCTGAAAATCGGAGGGTCATTTTTTTCTCCTTCTGTCTGTCCCAAGGATATCTTTCGAACGGGTTGACAGAATCACGTCAAATTTTGTGTGCTGGTGTGTCACCATGAGAGAAAGGCATCCGCGCAAACCATTTTGCCGTCGTGACCTTGACCTTGGCGTACGACCTTGAAAACCGAAAATCTTTCAGGGGCCATAACTCCCACACCGTTAGTGTTAGAGTCTTCAAATTTGGCATGAAGGTACTTTGGCTTATGCCCGTTCTGATGGTGGCATACCGATCAAGGTCAAGGTCACGGTCCGGGCGATCAGTAGGCCTTGAAAGTGGTAGGGGTCTACAAATTGGGTTTTAAGCCATATTTTCCACATTGGTACTTGACAGAAGCGCTTCAGATTGTGTGTGGTACTGTATACCCTAGAGAAGAAAACATCCGAGCATAAATTATCACCATGCTGACCTTGACCTTGAAGTGTGACCTTGAAAACCGAAATTTCCTTCTTTGCGCTATATGTTTTTCTTCAAGCTGTATCTCGTGAACTAGAAGAAAGAATCCCTTCCAATTTTGTGTCAGGATGTGACACTCTACGGGTGTCGCAAGTGCGTGGCATTGCTGGTGACGGACATGTCTGCCGCTCGGCGACGCCCTTGTTTTGTCCTGCGGCTAAAGTGGTGTGATTGCTTGGGTGTGGAGTGTGTGTGCCGCTCGGTTTTGCATCCTGACAAATGCTACCTCTACAGGCATTTCAAATCACACACTCCTCCTCCGGCGTTACATAAGTACGGGTTGGATGTCTTCAATTACTAGGAGTTCGGATATTGGTGCCCTGCATAATGAACAGTTATTCAGGAAGTGTAGCTCGTGTAGCTGTGTGTATGTGACAGTGTGTGTGTGTGTGTGTGAGAGAGAGAGAGAGAGAGAGAGAGAGAGAGTGAGAGAGAGAGAGAGAGAGAGAGAGAGAGAGAGAGAGGGAGGAGAGGAGGGGAGGGTGGAGGGGAGCACGTGCTTTGTATAAGTTAATTATCTTGATGTCGGAGTACCAACCAATCAAGTTCTTCGTAGTTGTTGTATGCCGCGCGGCAAAGAGCGAGAAACGAGCTATACCAAAGATATTCAGCGAATCGGGCTGATAGAGTTATCGTTAGTGGGCGACAGTACACA
>CM065698.1:51991547-52031547 GCA_017654935.2 Phymorhynchus buccinoides | reverse complement strand
GTAAAGAAGGGGAGAGCCCTTCTGTCTCTGCTGCTAGCTTAGGCCTAGGCCTAGGCTACTGGCCAGCGAGGCTGAGCTAGCGTCCATCTACCCACTAACCAATCAACCGTCGCCGCACGTGCAGGTGATGGCTAGCGCTCCTAATTTGGCAAGGCGTCTGTTTGGCTGCTCAGGCTGGTATGGGGACGGAAATGGGCTGAAGGCTAGCCTAGGGCCTAGGCGTAAGCACAAATGCCCGGCACCGAATCGGATAGGCTAGGCCTAGAGAGCAGGATGAGCCGAGTGGAGCATGTGAGGGATTCGTTATCACGAAATTGATGTGAAGACTTTAAAGTGGGGGTGTTACGAAGTAAACTGACTGAATGAACACATTCTAGCGGCAGATTTCACCATAATGGACCTGATTGTTCCAGACAGTGAACAATACCAGGCCTACCTATTCTTAGCCTCGGTGGGCCTACACACCCCGTGGCTGGCTGCAGACAGCGAACCTTCACTTGAGAAAAGACGATGGGTGAAATTCGGGTTTGAACCAAACAGGTGAGTCTGAATTAATTGTTTTGTTTTGGTTTCTATGGTAGTATGAGTGTTGTTGTTATGCTGTTGATGATGATGTTTATTATTTCTTTATTTACTTCTATTTATCTATCTATTATTTGTTCCTTTTTTTCTTCTTTTCTTTATGTTATGACACATTTTGTCGCCGATCACAGACCTTCGTTTGTTTCGTTTTTTCTCCATTATATCAGCAAATATCTTCAACCTGATGAAGTTGGCTGATTGACTGGAAGAAGAAGAAGAAGAAGAAGAAGATAAAGAAGAAGGGTGATGCTGGAGTGGGCTCACACATAATTATAGTACCTCAGTAAATAATAATAATAATAATAATAATAGTGAATCATTTATATAGCGCATTCCTCCACCAATGTGGAGCTCTTTAAAGCAATAGATGGATCTTTCGAATACAACAATGTAAACGTAATAGAGATTGTGATTGGCTAGAGAGTGGGGGGTGGGGGTGGGGGGGGGGGGGGGGGTGAGTGTGTGCGAGTATGTGTGTGAGTGCGAATGCACGTGTGTGTTTGTATGTGTCTGTGTGCGTGCGCGCGTGTATGTTTGTGTAAGTGTGCGTTTTCTGTGTGTTTGATTAAGTGTGGGTGTGTCTGTGTGTGTATACATGTCTGTGTGTGTATACATGTCTGTGTGTGTATACACGTCTGTGTGTATATTATATACATGTCTGTGTGTGTATACATATATGTGTGTGTATGCATGTCTGTGTGTGTATACATGTCTGTGTGTGTATACATGTCTGTGTGTGTATACATGTCTGTGTGCAACAACACGTTGACTCGTGTGCGTGCTCATCAAAGTCAAAGTAAATGTTTTATATTTTCAGATGGATCATTGGATAAGCAATAGGCCTAATGGTTTCTGTGCAACGTACGTGCGTGTGTGTCTGTTGTGCGTGTGTGTGTGCGTGTGTGTGGGTGTTTCAGTGCTGATTGTAAAGCGCTTTGTGCTCGATAAAAAGCGCGGTAAAGGTCAAGATGTGCCACCCCCCCCCCCCCTCCCTACCTACGAGAAGCTAAGCGCAGTTTGGACGCCGATTTTCATTGGACGATGTCAGCGAGTGGCGGCCATTTTTAGTCTCCGAGCCGAAGGTTCGGGGAACTATTGTTTTTGGTCTGGTCCGTCCGTCCGTCCGGCGTGCCTCCGTCCGTCCGTCCGGCTATTCGTCCGTTTTTCTCAAAAACTATTCATCATCAAAATTTGGTATACTAGTTTGCCAAGATGCAAGCTATCCACTGATGTATTTAGTTTTACATTAAGGTCAAGGTCGCGCCAGTTACGGGGTTCAAACCCCGAAACACATAATCGCTAATATCTCGCGAAGTTTTGCATGTATTTCAATGCAGGTTTTTTCCCACAACATTTCTTGATGAATGATCTATAACACAGTTGTCATGAATTTTTGTGTGCGCGCGTGTGCGCATGATCGCGCGCGCTCAAATCACGGGTCCGAACCCCAAGGCTATATATAAAAAAAACTATTCAGTTACGTGCTGTTTTGATGCGTTTTTATGTAGTTACGTGCTGTTTTGATGCGTTTTTATTTATGTGCACAGCCGACACATTCTGATTTCCGAGTAGCTCGGGATGCTGCGAGGGGACTTTGCTACTGCTCGGCGTTGCACTTGTTTTCATTAGTATCGTCTGATTCTGACTCGTAACGCTGAGCTATCCAACTGGATAATTAGACAGCGTGGTTGTGGAACAGCAGGAAGAAAAATAAAACAAAATGAAAGAAGCAACTGAAAAGAAATGAACTAAAAATATAGAGATCTTCCCAGCGTTCCATGGCTCCAGCATCTGTCGCCTGCTGCAAAGCTGTTGCAAACTAATGCCGTTCATGAAGTAGGCTGGAAGTAGACCAGTGGAAAACAATAGGTGTTTTTGTTGCAAGACATCGGCCTTTCTGTTGCATCGTTGTGCTATGAGAAGGGGTTTCTCGACAAGTAAGACTCAGTTACTGACAGTTTAGTCACACTTTGATTTTGGGCTGGAGCGTGGGAGTCAAACTTTGTTACAAGTTACGAAGTTAGCCTAGGCCTATCGTCCAATGAAAATTGGCGTCCAGACTGCTGTTAGCTTCTCTTTTCTACTTCTATGGTAGCAGCAGCAGGAAAGTAGGCCTAGGCCTAGCACAGCATAGTGACTAAATTGGCTGGCCCCCGAGAGGCAAAGGAAGGAACCTGGTTGGCGGAGCAGCTGTATAGTAGTGATGGTGAAGTAGTTGATAAGACAGAGAGAGAGAGACAGAGACAGAGACAGAGACACAGAGAGAGGAAGAGAGAGAGAAGGAAAGTAGAAAAAGACAAATCCAGTAAAAGAAGAATATGTTGGAAAAAGAAGAAGAACGAATGAAAAGAGGCAGGGGAAGGGAAGTAAGGAAGAGAAAGGAATTTAGCCTAGAGGAAGAGTAGACAGACATAAAGAGAGAAGGAGAATCAGACAGGTCACTGTCACAGTGTCAGCACATACTATCGGGCTCAAACGTGATAAGAATAATAATAATAATAATAATAATAACAGTACATTTATATAGCGCTTTACCTCAGATGAGCCCAAAGCGCTTTACAATCAATTAAAATACCAGTTAACTACTTAAGTGGACTTTCTTCTTCCCAAAACGTGATAAAATACCAGTTAACTACTTAAGTGGACTTTATTTTCAATTTCCGCTTCCGGTCAGTTAACTGCTTAAGTGGCATTTTATCATGGTTGAACTAGTTAACTTGTTTTTGTAACACGAAATCTCATTGGATACTGCAGATCAGCAATCTTTCCCTAGAAATTGCTCCAAATACGTTTTAGTAACTGAAATAATCCCCAAATAGCATCAAATAGTATAAATATATCATTGTCCGTTTCTTATGAGTTAGTGAATAGATTGTATCCGTTAGGTTGAATTGCTGTCCAATGAACGTATGGTAGTCAAATCTTGCTGCAACTTTAGAAGCATATCTTTTTGAGACGGCCTAGGCTCTACATTAACAAATCAAATCAAATCAACTTTTATTTCAAAAAAACCCTGGGGGCACAAGAAAATGCATACACGTACCATTCACACCTGCGGCATCAAACATTACAAACAACAGCCCAAAAGACCCCATAACAGTACACATCAGCATAGTATTACATAGGCTCCAAACAAAAACAACAACAAAAACCAACAAAAACACTTTTTTTTTTTAACAGTACTCATCACCATATAGACAGGCACATTATACCATCATGCACAGATACAGCTTCATACACCCACCCACACACACACACACACACACACACACACACACACACACACACACACACACACACACACACACACACATACATGCACAACACAGTTGCTGGAATTGCACATATGAATCCTTTTTTTTAAACCGCTAATTAACTTATCTCCATTAACAAATATTGACATATGAAACAAGACAAGAAACAATTAGGACATAAACTCAGACATGGTGACCAAGATGTGTGAATAATAGAAAAAAAAAAAAAAAAAAAATAAAAAAAAAAAAAATGTGAATGTGGTATGAGGTACGTGGTATCAACTAAGGTTCAGAACTCTTTTAAGATAACCTTTATGAAACAAACTAAACGACTGAGAGTTCTTTTATTTTTTGACTGAAATAAGGAATTAAACTTTATTACGTTTGGGTTTTTTAAACAATAATTTGGCAAATAACGTTTTCTAGCATCCTGAAACGTTTGACATTCAAAAACATAATGAAATTCATCTCCTAGAGCTTGGTGGTCGCACTTCGAGCAAAACCTTTCACTATGTGGGATATTTTGGATTCTCCCCGTTTGAATGGGTAATCTATGATTTAATGTTCTAAATTTTACAAAAAACAATAATAAGTTTTCGGGTAACATTTTGAAGTAATCCTCACAAGAAAACATATCTTTATACAATTTATAGTTACTGAATATTTGTTTTTCTTCCAGCTGCGAGAACCACTGTTGGATAAATTGATCTTTTAGGGTGAGTAAAACTTTAGATTTAAACCAGTTTTGTGAAATATTGGTGTGTGGTTGCTGTAGCCACAAACCACTCAATCCAAGGTTATCTAATAAAGTTTTGACAGATAAAATGAAAGGTGACACATGTTTGTTTTCTTTATACAAATGTAACATAAAACGATACATGGTACATGATAATTTGGACTGGTTAGCATCATTGACAAGCTTAAACCAAAAATGCAACATTCTGCTCTTCGCTTGAATCTCTAAAGGGTACTGCCCCAATTCCCCATAAACCATACAGCTTGGTGTACTTTTATTTAATTTGAGAACAATTTTATAGTAACGAAGTTGTAGTTTTGAAGCTAAATCTGTTATGTTATGGCACCATACCTCACTTCCGTAAAGAAGAATGGGAGTAATCATTTTGTCGAATAACTCTATTTTTATATCTATAGGTAACATCATCTTTTTACACTTTTTTAAGAGGCAAAACATAGCTCGTGATGCTTTGTCATAGAGTTGTTTTTGGGCGACACTAAATTTATTGTTATAGTTAAAATAGATGCCCAAATAGTTATAGCCAAATACCGTTTTGATACTTTTCCCCTCGTATTGGAATTGAGGAATATTTCGTATTTTACCTCTAGAAAACACAACAACTTCTGTTTTTTTAATATTAACTCGTAAATTCCATTTATTGCAATATTCATGCATTGCGTCTAATGCTTTTTGTAAGTCCTCTACTGATTCTGCACATAAAATTGTGTCATCAGCATATAATAATAGAAACATTTTTAGCATTATATTCTGTTCTTCTTCACTCCAACCTAGCCCCCCAGCCTCCCTCTTTAAAGTATGTAGCCCGTTCATGTCCTCTGATATCAAGGACTGAAAATCGTTAAGATAAACAGCAAACAATATTGGCGAAAGATTTTCTCCTTGGCGGACCCCTGCTGAGCACTGAAAAGACTTTGAACAGTTTCCTTCCACCCTAACTACTGATTTTGCTATGCTATACATGTCTTTAATAACGCTTAAGATCAAACCGTCCACTCCAGAGTTAATTAGTTTCTGCCACAAAAAAGCTCTATTTACATAATCAAAGGCTTTTTCATAGTCAACAAATGCACAGTATAACTTTTTTCTTTTTGATAAAAAGTAATCAATTATGCAATGTAGGGTGAAAATATGATCAGTGGTTGAATGTCCTGCACGGAAGCCTGCTTGTTCATGCCCTATTGTTGAATTGAGTTCGAAATAGTTGTTTAATCTATTATTAAGTAGACTAGTGAACAATTTGCCAAAGCAACTGAGCAATGTAATTCCTCTGTAGTTATTTGGGTCTTTATTACAACCTTTCTTTTTGTATATAGGTATTATTTCCCCAATGGCCCACTCTTCTGGAATTTTGCTGCAAGTTAGAACTAAATTGAAAACGTTTGTATATAATACTAACATTTTACTGCTTGAAGCTTTTAGAAATTCATTCAGTATTTTATCATGTCCATGGGCTTTGCTAGCCTTCAACTTCTGGATAGCTTTCTGAACTTCCTCTTCAGTGAAAAGGCTGTTTAGAATGCTGCTGCTGTTAACATCTATATCGGGGCTAGCCTCAGTGACCGTTTCACCAGAGGCGGTATCAGCTTGGTTCATGTTTTTAAAATGTTCATAAAAAGCGTCACATGATATTTTTGACAGTAGTTCGCTGCTTTCAGACTTAGTTCCATTAATTATTTTCCAGTAGGCTTTTGGGTCTGCACTTTTAAGCAATCGAATATTATGTTCTATTTTTGTTCTAAAAAGTCTAAATTGTTTATTCATTTCTTTTTTATATGCCTTACTTGCTTTTTTCTTACTGGCAAGATTTGGAGCAGATTTTGCCCTTTGATACCTGTTCTTAGTATTGAAGAATTGTTTGCGCTTGTTCTCACAAGCCTGATTATACCACTCTTGATTCTCGTGTTTTCTTTTATAACTTTTCCTTTTCTTACTAATTTTAAACATATTATTATCATCTACACTTTTAAAAATTATGTTACTGATATTCCCTACTACGTTGTTAACATCATCACGATTAGTAGATTCTGGAGAAGATAGTAAACGATTCAGAGCATTGTTTACCTCCTGTATTTTGTCATCTTCTAAACTAGCTATAAATTGCTCCTCCTTTTCCTTTTGCCATTTTGGATACTTTATATCTGGCCCATCGGTACAAGTGTTCCTATTAGAAGTGTGAATATTTGTGTAAACTACAGGATTTAATAACTCTATCGACATTACCAGGGGACAGTGAACGTCCGAAAATAGTTCACAAAATTCCAAAACTTCAAACTTATTGATTAGACAGTAAAGATTGGATGATGCAAGGACATAGTCAACAACACTCACATTCTTGCAAGTACATTTCCCTACATCTGCATCTCGACCCGTGCGACCATTAACAATTAACATGGTTATCGTTTTGCAAAAATCTAGCAATCTGTGACCAGTATTATTTGTCGTTCTGTCCTGCGATACTCTTTTGGGGGGTTGAATGTTGCTAGCATCACTGTCATCATGTATATCCAGTAGATCAATTCTATTATTTCCTTCGTAAGTGTAATCCTCAAGGTTACCTGTCCTTGCATTAAAATCCCCTAGAAGGCAAATGCACACGTTTCGCTGCATCTATTACAGATGCAACTTCAGGCAAATTGGCACGTGCAAAACGATCATCAGCCATATTTGCGGAAAAGGGTCAGGGTCAATAGCACTTGACGCAGGTAGTCTAATCGTTAAGTAAAAAAAAAAACAAAAAAAAAACGCCGACCAATTACATTGCGTGTTACAAAACCTTCAGAAAATAATCCCCTCTCAAACGGAAAAAAACTTCGAAATGTCAGTTAACTAGTTAACTTGCATAAGCGATTTCCGCTTCCGGTAAGTTAAGTACTTAACTGGAATAGTATTGCCAGTTAAGTAGTTAACTGGTCTTTTAGCACGTCGGCGCCCCATAACATACTATGTAGTCTGTGGTGTCAGCAATACAACAAAGCATATAGAGGACACTCCAGCAGTACAGTAACCTCCGGGAGCAAACAAAAACAAGCGCGAAATCGCAATAGTTTGTGGCACGCGGTCTATTTTTACCACTCCAATCATGAGTTACCTCCCCTGGCTTTTCAATAATTTTAATCTGTAAACCAGAATGTTATCTCTGCACCATTTCGTAACTTTTTTATATCTTTTGGAAAACATTTAAAACTATGTATCCTACTTATACTCATCAAAAGAAGCACCGCATACTCGTCGTGTCTGTTGTAGTGTCTGTATTACATATGTTTATTATTTTGTACGCTTTTAAAATACACCATTTTAAAGAGCGGCCAGAAGTGTAGCCTCGATTTGAAGTGCGACAATTTTGACCGACAGACCGACCGACCGACAAAGTGAGTTATAGGTTTGTGGCTGCCACAAACAATAAAGACATAGCGGAAAAGGGGGGGGGGGGGAGTCTATCCTTGGAGGAAGAGGAAAGCAGAATTCCTGACTCTAAGCAGCAAAAATAGCAAAAATCAGAGAAAGAAAAGGCTGAGTCTATCCTTACACTAGTTAGTAGGCTCTCACGTTGTGAAAGAGAGAGGGAGAGACAGAAAAGGCTGAGTCTATCCTTACACTAGTTAGTAGGCTCTCACGTTCTGAAAGAGAGAGGGAGAGACAGAAAAGAAGAAAAGGAAAAGAAGAAAAGGAATAACAAGAAGAAGAAGAATATGGGAGAAAGAGAGAAAAAGAGAACGAATGGAAGGAGGAGATAAAATTATAGCAAAGGTAAGAAAGAAATAGGCAGACAGACGGACAGAGTACACACTCATATTTGTAAGAGGGGGGGACAGATGCAGACATCTCGGACACCGCCCGCCCACGCAGTCTTCAGGCACCGGGAAATCTCTACACTAAACACAGCTGCCAGCAATACACTAGGCCTAACTAAACTTGACGGAGGAGGGAGAGGAAGAAATAGGAGGAGGGTGAAGGAAAGTGTGTGTGTGTGTGTGTGTGTGTGGGGGGGGGGTGATGAGAAACCTCAATTCTCCAAATAGTATGAGAGATGAGGAGAGGGGAGAAAAAGTAGGGGGAGAAGTGAACAGAAAAAAGGAGAGACACAGAAGAGTTGAGGAAATCAGACAGACAGAAAGAAACAAGAATCCTGGTAAAGGTCAAGATGTGCCACCACCCCTACATTTCTCGGTTAATTCAATTTTTCCGTTTTTGCCTTTCTTACCAAACATAAAGCTGTATTTTATTAACCTTTTTCAGCTAATTATCTTTTTGGAATAACAACCCTAACCCTACCCCTACACCCCCCCCCCCCCCCCCCCCCCCCTAATAAGACGGGAAAACGCATTGAACCACGACTGTGACAAATGCCGCGGTGTACTGCAGTACATAGTGGGGGGGGGGGCTATTAGATAATGGCCTTTATCATGACTGCAATTAATTATTGAACAAAGATAATTAGCTGAAAATGTTCATAAAATACAGCTTCATGTTTGGTAAGAAAGGCAAACACGAACAAAATGGAATTAACCGAGAAATGCAGGGGTGGTGGTGGTGGTGGTGGTGGTGGTGGTGGTGGCACAGTCGTGTTTACATGTGTGCGTGTGAGTGTTTCAGTGCTGATTGTAAAGCGCTTTGTGCTCGATAAAAAACCCGCTCTATAAGTGTTCGTTTATTATTATCATTATTATTATTATTATTACTAGCGCAACGCCCCGTACCGGTAACGCCTAGTACCGGTAACGCCTAGTACAGGTAACACCAAGTACCGGTGACGCTGAGTACCGATTTCACCTGGTCCGTGAAATATTGTATTTTTACTTTTGTGGCTGAAAACCCAATTTTTAGACCCCTACTACTTTCAAGGCCTACCGATCTCCATGACCTTGACCGTGACCTTGATCAGTATGCAATCATCAGAACAACCGTAATCCAAAGTACCTACATGCCAAGTTTGAAGTCCCTAAGACCAACAGTGTGGACGTTATAGCCCCTTAAATATTTTCGGTTTTCAAGGTCATACACCAAGGTGAAGGTCACAACGGCAATAATTTATGCGCGGATGCCTTCCTCTCATGGTGACACACCACCACACAAAATTGGAAATGATTCTGTGAAGCGGTTCGGGAGATATGCGTGGGACAGAAAACCCCAATTATTAGACCCCTACCACTTTCAAGGCATACCGATCTCCATGACCTTGACCTTGACTTCATTGGTACGCCATCAGCAGAACGGCCATAAGGAAAGTACCTCCATGCCAAGTTTGAAGACTCTAGGACCTGCGGTGTGGAAGTTATGGCCCCTTAACGATTTTCGGTTTTCAAGGTCATACGCCAAGGTCAAGGTCAGGGCGGCAAAACGTTTTGCGCGGATGTCTTCCTCTCATGGGGACACACCACCACACAATATTTGAAGCGATTCGGTCAATCGGTTCGGGAGATCCTTGGGACAGACAGAAAAGAAGAACAAACAAACGAACAAAAAAAGGAAACAAACCCGAACGAAAACATACTCCTTTGCGATCGTAGATCGGCAAAGGACTAAAAAGAAAAACGAACTGAAAGTCTACTTACTTAAACCAGAGAGGTTCTTAATCTGTGGTTCAACCATTGTAGCTCCGTTTTAATAAATCTGGGGACCCACAACTAAAACAAAAAAAGCATTCATTCTTCTCCATGAACACCCCCCCCCACCCCCACCACCCCACCGCACCCCCCCCCCCCCAACCAAACCCCCGTACCCCCCAATATTGGAATATTGTGTGGTTGTGTGTCCCCATGAGAGGAAGGCATTCGAGCAAAACTTTTTGCCGCCCTGACCTTGACCTTGGCGTATGACCTTGAAAACCGAAAACCGTTTAAGGGGACATAACTTCCACACCGCAGAGAGTCTAATGAAGGAAACCGCGTCATATTATTTGTACCCACCCCTGTCATTAATCATTTGCGCGTAAAATATATTAATAAGCTTGGCCTCAAAACGCGCAGTTTGTCTTTTGACCTTGTAGGCCTACAGACTGGGACCGCATTGCTATTATAGCAACCAAGCATTTAAGTTCATCTGATTGCTAGGAGTGCAAATGTGTGCAATAATAACAGATCAATAATAACAGATCTACAGGTACAGTTTTAGATTGGGTGCCTTTATTATTAGCTCCGAGTTCCTCCAAATTTTTATTTCGCCTTGAATCAGGTAGCCTAAAGGATGGGTTAGTCTTTGAATCAGTCTAGGGCTGTGCTGAATTCGCCCCCTTTGTGAAGTGATACACATACATGTCGCAATGAAATGGTAATTGTTGAGCTAAGTAAGCTTTCATGGTTTTTTCCCTGATTATTATTTTTTTGTTAAAGAATCTTTTTATTCTTTCAGCTATGACCTAAATTGAATCTAGATATACCCGTGGGGATACCGGGTTTTTTCTTGCAAAAATAGTTTCCCCACCTTCTGGAAGTTCTGTGCTTGTAGCTTCCTCTAATCTGCCACTCTCTTTGACTCTGCCTTTTCTCTTTGCTTTCTGTCATCTACTATCTTTCTGACTTATTGGCCCCATTCTCCTGCCTTTAAAAAAAAAATCTTCCAAATGTTTCTCCTTTGAGCTCATCCGAAATCGGAATGTGTCGGCTGTACGCAGCGGGGAGGCCAGTGAAAACTGAAAACCGGACACATGCGTGAATTACCCATTATGGCCATATGACCTGGGAACGCAGAAGAAGCAGAAGCAGAAGAAGACTAGATAACCAGTGATCGCGCTAGGCCCTTAGAAGCCTAGTCCCCCCAGTGGCGGCGACAATGTCCAGCAACAACCCGTCAGTGTCCAAACCTGTAGCAGGCAAACGCAGTGAAAAGGTGGTCACTGAATGAACCGCAGTCCTTACCTAATTAAAAACACAATTGTGGCCGTGGGGAGAAAATCTATGCCACGGATAAAGGTAACCGACGTAAGATTAAGCCAATCTGAAGACATGTGTGTGTGTGTGTGTGTGTGTGTGTGTGTGTGTTTTGTTCAGTTTAACGTCCTTCCACAATAATTGATTCAGACGTGTGCGTGTGTGTGTGTGCATGTGCGTGCGCGCGCGCGCGCGGTGTGTGTTGTGTGTGTGTGTGTGTGTGTGTGTGTGGTGTGTGGTGTGTGTGTTGTTGTGTGTTGTTGTTTCTGTTCAGTTTAAACGTCCTTCCACAATAAGTGATTCAGACGCGTGTGTGTGTGTGTGTATGTGTGTGTGTGTGTGTGCGTGTGTGCGTGTGTGCGTGCGTGCGCGTGTGTGTGCGTGTGCATGCGTGTTTGTGTGTGTGCGTGTGTGTGTGTGTGTATGGATGCACATGGCAGGAAAAGCAGGAATCCTGATTTCGGCTTTGTTATTTTTCAAAAAATCCCGAATTCGCATTAGTCTGGAAAGAAAAACAACACACACCTCATTTTATTGTGACCAAAAAATGAAAGCTGTCTATATGTGCTCTGATTTTATTAGCAAAACTCTACAAATAAATACTGTACGAATTAAGACAGCCCGCCCCACACAAGGCCATCCCGTTGTTATTGTGCCTAGGTTTCACTGTTGTGTTTGTTTGTGTAAGCTAAGCGTAGTCTTTGAGGTACTACTTGTTTTAGATTTTCAGAGATCCGAGTGGAAAGTACTCGTCATTTGATTGCAACTGAAACAAGGCTTTGCAAATGTGAATAAAAGCTTGCTATATTGGTACGAGTTACAAGAACCGAACTGTGATGAGACGTTGGCAAAACAATATTATCAGCCCTGGCGTTTACTGGTAAACATCAGTAACATATTGCTTGCAAAACCAAAATACTGAAAACAATGACCTATTAGTGAATGAATCATCTTTGTAAGGACTGATCAATTGTTTAACAGTGGCTTTGATATTGTGTTTTTTTCACTGGTGGTTGTTTCCATGATAATGGTTACGGTGCCGGTTGGTGGGGGGCATTGCCGTTGACTGGACCCTCTTTCACAATTCCTAGCGCGATAACTGTCAGCTAACCCTGGTCATGGTTTCCTTCTTTGTCTTTCCATCAGGCCGTCTCCAGGGCCACCGGGCTGAGGTGAACACTGACATGGGTTCCACAGGCTGCAGAACCAGGAAGTCTGGCACTAGGTTGAAGCTGCAAGCAGTACCAGTATCCCCAGTCCACTCCACATCCCTGACAGGACGGTAAACCCACAGTGCCTGTCCGACCTTACAGGTGAGTCACACTCTTCCTGGAGCTCACTATGGTATCATAGTTGGCACCATTGTTCATTGTGTAAAATAGTCATTTATGTGTATGAAAAGGATCTGCCATAATTTATTTCTTGTCATGTGTGCGTGTGTGTGTATCAGACCTGTTTAGTCTACTATTTTCGAGTAGTATTCTACTCAATTTGGACCTCTACTACTCTTCAAAACTGATAAATAATGCTTTTTAATTCTTGATTGCTACTCATTTTCAGTGAGCAGTGTTTTGTGGTTCTAATGAATAGGACTACACATTTATCACCAGAACTACTCATTTCAGCTATCCAGACTACTCCAGACTAGTGTAGGGTGTAACCAGGTCTGGTGTATATGCGCGTGTGTGTGTGTGTGTGGATGTGAGTGTGCGTGTGTGTGTTTGTTTCTTTCATATGTATACTTGTGAATATTACATGATGAGATGTGATCATCGACGCATACTGGACGAACGGCCTGTCATGGCGCTTAGCCTAATAAAGAAGGGAGGGGAAGCTAAGCCGCTGCTGCGCCATGCTTTTTTCTCACTGGAGCCACCTGAATTACCTTAATTACCTGAATTATTTCGAAGGAATAAACGATGCTAAGGATATTGTTATAATTCACTTATTAAATTGCTAGCAAACATAATAGAGCATGCGTGCAGAGTTCTATAGTCCTCTTTCTTTCGCCTGTAAATGTGTACTTGTATGAAGGAAAACAGACTGCTACCACGTGTTGAAAAAAATAAGAAAGTGGTGGACAAATAAAACATGTGGCTGATATTGTAAAAAGGAATGTGTCAGGGTGAAGGCGGTGTGTGTAGGCTTAGAAATGCATAATATCCTGTACTACACATGCAATGCCAGCTGTCGGCTGCAGCAGCAAACCTGGCTCCACATGTAAAAGAGCAGCGGTTGAAGTAAGCGGCCAAGGCCAGTGGTCTATTTATAGTACGTCGATGGATGTGACAGGTGCTGCAATTTAAAAACCAGTACATTGTCATTTTTTATGTGCCGTTTACGGTTTGAGATGTGATGCCTCAACTGGTAATAAAATGGGCAGTTCAATCACAGATGCTGATGGCTGCTTCCTGGGATGAAGGAGTAGAGGGAACTGGGTCCCTGGTTGTATGCCCTCTGGTGTTGAGGTATTCCTTCATTTACGTTTTAGTATTGGTGGAAGAGCTGTTGTAATGAAAACCCCATGTAACCATATATATATTTCTGTGCAGACACCTGCTTGTGGGATGTGTCCTCATGTCCTATCCTGACCTCTCTGCCGTCACCACTATCTAGCATGGCGACAGCTCTGAGCAACACTGAGGGTCCAGTATCTGGTCAACATTGAAGCTGCTGTCAACAACTCCCATCAACATTGAAGCTCCTGTCAACAGGTGACACGTGGACAAAGAGAGGTAAAGATACCGCAGCTTACCACTGGGAAAGAGTTCCTGTCAAACCAATTACTGTTGTTTTCTGTGTCTATTTTGTTATACATGAAACATCTTATGAAAAGAATTTTGTAAAACAGAATGTGTGAACATGCTGATGCAATGCATTTTTTGTAAGAAGAAGGATATCATTCTGTTTAACCAAAAGCTTTAGACGTGTCACCAAGTCCGTTATGTTAAAGCGTTCTCTGCTGCTGTAGCTTAGTAATAACTTGATAAGTCCTTTCCTTCTTTTAATCTGTTTGAAAAATGGGAAAAGTTAGCTTTCAACTTAAGAAACGTTAATTTGGTTTTTTGTTTGTCATCAGGAATTGTTGCTTATCAGTCGTTAGAGTTGAAGAATGGTTGTGGATGTGAAGATTGGACGAACTTTCTATTTATGAAAACATAGCATTATTAACTTACTTTTTAGCGCTGGTGGAAGAGATGTTGCAATGGAAACGCCATGTAACCATATATATATATTTCTGTGCAGACAACTGCACAGAAATAATAACTTATTTATGAAAATATTTATTCAACAGTGCTTAATCTGGGGTGCGGATGGGGTGGGATGGTGATGGGGTTCTATGAATGCTCTGTTTGGTAACGAGCAAGCATATAAGCTTGCAGAGCAGACTTTGTTTGATGTATCCTAGAGGAAGGGCTCGTTTATTACACCAGGAGAAGAACACTCAACAGTTTTCTATCAGAAATTCTGATTTCCATTAGGAATGCTGATGAACACTGTTTTATTGTGTGATTAGTAAGATTGTGAACGCTGTTATTGTTATCTGTGATTTGTAAGCTTTGGTTATTCTACTGTGCGTCATTTTGTCTGTCTTGTTTGCCATGCTACGAGAAGATACTATATTATGTTGCAAACTCAATCGATCTTAATTTTAATTTATGTACTTTGTCAACAATCATTTTCCAGTCTTAACGTTGTGTTTACTTCCCCCCCCCCCCCCCCCCCCCCCCCCCGTCACAAACACACACGCTTACACACCCCACAACCCTTCTTGAAAAGGGTATTTCAATGAAAGGTCTAACGTATGTCTTTTCCCTTCTGTATCACGACCTGGCGTGAAGCGCCATTTGTATGATGGGATGAGGATAGGGGTGGATGTGGTGGGGAGGGGTGGTGGACGCGGGGGAAAATTCCTTTTCCACTTTATGCTCGGTGTCCATCTGTGTTCTACCGAGGACCCAGCATGTTTGACAGTCGTGTGAAAGGTAGCACACGCCTTGTTGCTTTTGACTCGCTGACAGGTTATGACAGAAGCAGGTCTGCTTCTTTTGGTCTTCCTTCCCCAAGACCCAAACAACATGGGCAACAGCGGACCAAATGCGTACACAACGCACGCCAGTCAGTGTGAATGACATGGTAGCAGGTGTGAGAAAAAACACAGACTGAAACAAAACAGATGCTTTGTATAAGCCAAGACACGAGATGTACACCGAGCCTTACTCTGTTTCTCCGTTATAGGGCCTACTTATCGGGCTCAAACGTGATAAAATACCAGTTAACTACTTAAGTGGACTTTCTTTTCAATTTCCGCTTCCGGTCAGTTAACTGCTTAAGTGGCATTTTATCATGGTTGAACTAGTTAACTTGTTTTTGTAACACGAAATCCCATTGGATACTGCAGATCAGCAATCTTTCCCCAGAAATTGCTCCAAATACGTTTTAGTAACTGAAATAATCCCCAAATAGCATCAAATAGTATAAATATATCATTGTCCGTTTCTTATGAGTTAGTGAATAGATTGTATCCGTTAGGTTGAATTGCTGTCCAATGAACGTATGGTAGTCAAATCTTGCTGCAACTTTAGAAGCATATCTTTTTGAGACGGCCTAGGCACTACATTAACGCAACGTAGCACACGTTTCGCTGCATCTATTACAGATCTGCAACTTCAGGCAAATTGGCACGTGCAAAACGATCATCAGCCATATTTGCGGGAAAGGGTCAGGGTCAATAGCACTTGACGCAGGTAGTCTAATCGTTAAGTAAAAAACAACAAAAAACAAAAACGCCGACCAATTACATTGCTTGTTACAAAACCTTCAGAAAATAATCCCCTCTCAAACGGAAAAAACCTTCGAAATGTCAGTTAACTAGTTAACTTGTATAAGCGATTTCCGCTTCCGGTAAGTTAAGTACTTAACTGGAATAGTAATGCCAGTTAAGTAGTTAACTGGTCTTTTAGCACGTCGGCGCCCCATACCTACTCTGTTATGTTAGCTACATGTCAGTCGGTACGTTCATGAGAAAGTACAAAGTTCATGAGAAGTGGCAGGTCTCCGAAGTAGGCTGTTTAGGTAGAGTTACTGTTTTAGCGCTTGACACCATGTCATTTGAAATCAGGGTCCTGTATCTGAAAATTTACTCTTTTCCCCTGTGTGTCTGTCACCATGTGTGAGTGGCAAATTGAAGTGTACCTTCTACATGTATTTATAAAGGAAATTAAGGTACGCCAGTATTGAGTAGTAATCGGAGTTATCTCCCATCGGTCTACCAGAGGCGCATTGCTTTTGGTTCATTGTGGTCAAGGCCACAGAACCCTGCATGGTACCCCTTTACACACTCTCTGATGGTAGGCATGGTGCGTTTATTGTCTGTATTCTTGGTATCTGAGCTCGCATAGGAAAGAATGTGTGGGCCTGAAAATTTATGTCAGCCTAGAAATGAAATGTCCTGTAGCAAACGTTCTCCTTGCTCCTGTTGTTTGTCTTATAGCCAGAGACTGTTCAAATGGAGAGTCTACCTCAGTCACCACTGGTTCAGTATCGCCTTGAGCCTGTCATACCATTGCGATGTGATTTCCCCTTTGTTTCCTTATCCCCTGTATTTTCCCCACCGTATTAACGATGTGATTAGGGCGGGGTTCCAATACTTCACGACAAGGTTTGGGGTAATAGTCTTTGTTCCAAGAGCATAACAGAGTTTGACAGATTTGGTATGAGCCAGTAACACTGTGTTTGTTTGGTAGGCGTTTCGCATTACAGATGTAGATTTAATTGCTACCAGCAGCGGAAAGAATGTGACCCTGATAGGGCAATTTCCTGAAATAATATGAATATTTTGGCTTCTTCCCTGACATCTTATAGTGTGTTTCTGTATATGTGTCCCTGATAGGACAATTTCCTGAAACAATATGAATATTTTGGCTTCTTCCCTGACACCACCGGTGCCTTAAAGTGTGTTCCTGTATATGTGTCCCTGATAGGGCAATTTCCTGAAACAATATTAATATTTTGGCTTCTTCCCTGACACCACCGGTGCCTTATAGTGTGTTTCTGTATATGTGTCCCTGATAGGGCAATTTCCTGAAACAATATTAATATTTTGGCTTCTTCCCTGACACCACCGGTGCCTTATAGTGTGTTCCTGATATATTTGTCCCTGATAGGGCAATTTCCTGAAATAATATGAATATTTTGGCTTCTTCCCTGACACCACCGGTGCCTTATAGTGTGTTCCTGATATATGTGTCCCTGATAGGGCAATTTCCTGAAACAATATCAATATTTTGGTTCTTCCTCGACACTGCCGGTGCCTTATAACTGTTTTTCAGTAACGATAGGAAAATCTATCGGTTTCTTACCTCTCTTGCCGTCAGTTCACATTTCCTCTTGGTCAATGCCTGTTTATACATGCATGTGAGTGACCTCACCCTTTTCTTCTTTTGTTATTGTTTTCCTCGTTCATATGTCAGTGACAATAGTTTTTCTAATCTTAATGAAGTGATGTCACTTACTCGTGTCTGGTTGAGACAGGTCTTCATGTCGATGGCTCAATATATATTTCTCATTGTCGTTGTCACATTTGTAGCACAACTGGTCCCACAACCGATGGTTGATTGTTTGGTTTCTTTATGAGAGTGATAGGCCTGTCATAGGCAATAACAGAAACCACCAGTGTGCAAATGACTGCGACAAAGTCACCCAGTAAAGAGAACACAGAATAGGAGAGTGGAACATTCCATTCTCTCCGCACTACACTGAACACCAGTCAATAAACGCCTATTCCGCACAGAGAGTGGCGATCACACGTCTTATCTGGTCGGTTGTACAGCGCACAACTGGTTGGCCTGGCTGCAATATCTCCTGTACCAGTTCCAGGTATGCTGTGAGCAAGAATGTCAAATATCAGCAGTTGAGACTAACAGCAATGGTAGTCATGTGCCTACAAGTGTCAGAATATCCAATGTTCCTAAATTAATTACATTTGAAAGATCACCATTCTAAGCTTTGCCATTGGAAAGCATACTAAAATCCATGTAAATAAGTTTGACAGCCGTGTGTGTGTGCGTGCGCGTTTGTGTGTGTGCGTGCGTGCGTATGTGTGTGTGTGTGTGATGCGCGAGACAGACATAGGGATACTTATGTTGATGCAGACTTTATGACGTCCATATTCATTGTGCTGCACTGCTTTTGCCGAAACGTCACTTTGCGTTGAGGCGATTTGGCACACTGTCTATTTTTATTCATACTGTGGGGAATGAACAAATTATTTAGTTTTGTCTTGTTTATCAACGATAAAATGATTATTGGTGTTTATTGTTTTGTTCAATGACACGTTCTTGTTGACCACTCACACGCTGTGAAATTGATCCTTGCATGTCAATCCGGCAACGGGCAGGCCAATGTTTGAAGTCACATGTCATTATGGTCCTATCACTACCGTCGCCGACACCTTTCACCTCGCATAAAAAGTCCGTTGTCATCCCCAAACAAAAAGCGTTGGTGCTAAGAAAAATTGTTCCACAACCCTCCCGTCGGCAAGCTGTGCAGCACAAAGCGCCGTTATGTTGTCTGCCTTGGCACGTCCAGGACGCTCTCCCTGCCCATGCCAGCCGTCCTGATTCCCGTTAGTGGAAGGCTGAGTCTGTGGTGCTCCCAACAGTCAGTCTGCATGGAACACAGAAAGGGACAGGAGCCATGTTAGAAAGTAGCTAACATTAAAGCTCAAATTGTTATTCCCATAGTAGACCTTCATTGTAATCATATCGGAAACGTATTAATGACAAAAAGAAGAAACAAATCATAATACAATATTAGCAAACCAAGAACACAAATCGTATTCATTAGCCAATCACGAATCTAAAGAGATGGCCTACACATAATAAATAAAATCAAATACTGTGGCATTATTCACAATATTATATCGAATAAACTAAAAAGTACATTGTTCAAAAAATAATAATAAGTAAACCTGAAGTATGCGTTTCTGAAATGCCCCACGACTATTCTTATTAGAATCATATTACAAACCAATAACGAAAAATACGAGTCCATAACGGATAAATTAAACAAAAGAAACAAGGGTTCACATAGCTATGGTGGTAGGAGGGATAAGGAGGAGAGAGAGAGTCACAGATCGAAGCACGAACAGAATCACATTACGATCAGTCGAATTTAGACATTTAAAAGCTTTGGTGGCATTTCCACAACCGGGTGGGTTTATTTGTTATGCATAACAGAATAAACTCGTAGGTCCTACCCTAGCGATGGGCTTCCTCTTTGTGTTTGGGTTACAGCTGTGTTTGGGTTACCACTGTGTTTGGGTTACCACTGTGTTTGGGTTATCGCTGTGTTTGGGTTACCGCTGTGTTTGGGTTATCACTGTGTTTGGGTTACCACTGTGTTTGGGTTATCGCTGTGTTTGGGTTACCACTGTGTTTGGGTTACCACTGTGTTTGGGTTACCACTGTGTTTGGGTTATCGCTGTGTTTGGGTTACCACTGTGTTTGGGTTATCACTGTGTTTGGGTTACCACTGTGTTTGGGTTATCGCTGTGTTTGGGTTACCGCTGTGTTTGGGTTACCACTGTGTTTGGGTTACCACTGTGTTTGGGTTACCACTGTGTTTGGGTTATCACTGTGTTTGGGTTACCACTGTGTTTGGGTTACCACTGTGTTTGGGTTATCACTGTGTTTGGGTTACCACTGTGTTTGGGTTATCACTGTGTTTGGGTTATCACTGTGTTTGGGTTACCACTGTGTTTGGGTTACCGCTGTGTTTGGGTTATCACTGTGTTTGGGTTATCACTGTGTTTGGGTTACCACTGTGTTTGGGTTACCACTGTGTTTGGGTTACCACTGTGTTTGGGTTACCACTGTGTTTGGGTTATCACTGTGTTTGGGTTATCACTGTGTTTGGGTTACCACTGTGTTTGGGTTATCACTGTGTTTGGGTTATCACTGGGTTATCACTGTGTTTGGGTTATCACTGTGTTTGGGTTATCACTGTGTTTGGGTTACCACTGTGTTTGGGTTATCACTGGGTTATCACTGTGTTTGGGTTATCACTGTGTTTGGGTTATCACTGTGTTTGGGTTATCACTGTGTTTGGGTTACCGCTGTGTTTGGGTTATCACTGTGTTTGGGTTATCACTGGGTTACTGTGTTTGGGTTATCACTGTGTTTGGGTTATCACTGTGTTTGGGTTATCACTGTGTTTGGGTTATCACTGTGTTTGGGTTATCACTGTGTTTGGGTTATCACTGTGTTTGGGTTATCACTGTGTTTGGGTTACCACTGTGTTTGGGTTACCACTGGGTTATCACTGTGTTTGGGTTATCACTGTGTTTGGGTTATCACTGTGTTTGGGTTATCACTGTGTTTGGGTTACCACTGTGTTTGGGTTATCACTGTGTTTGGGTTATCACTGGGTTACTGTGTTTGGGTTATCACTGTGTTTGGGTTATCACTGTGTTTGGGTTATCACTGGTTTGGGTTATCACTGTGTTTGTGTTTGGGTTATCACTGTGTTTGGGTTATCACTGTGTTTGGGTCACCACTGTGTTTGGGTTACCACTGTGTCGTCTGTTCCTTCTGTTTGTCCCCTTTGCCCACTGTCCGCTTAACTGGCTTCTGCCTTTTCCTTCTGCCTTTCTTCTTCTTCTTCTCTCTGCTTCTCTGACTCTGCTTAACTCTGCTGAACCCTATCTGCTTCACTCCATCTTCCCTGTCTGACTAGTCTGGGGACATCTTCTGCTTTTTTCTTTGCAAAACTAGTGATTAATATTCAAGATAGGGGCCCTCACGTGGTCAAAATGCACCTACTTATTAGCCTAGGAATCTGGGGCCCCTGCTGACGTAGGTAAGCCTAGGTATCTGTATTGTATTCAATATTGTACTAACTCGTTTCGTCCTTTCCCAATTACCCCGTGATACCTTGTTAAGGAATGTCTGATCCTGTGGCCAACAAGTGCTAGTATTGGGAAGGCACTGACACGTGGCATCTCCCCATCGCAGGTATTAAGTCCTCTTTGGCCTGCCTTTATCTTCTTTATTATAATTATCTTATATCTATCTATACAGGTAGACATTATATTACTTGTTTACTCTCTGCATTATTTTGTCTACTTGTCATTCGATTATTGGTCCATCATTGGCTTAGCAACATGACGCTGTTGTTGACTAGTTATGGCAAAGTTATAGTGTGCAACATGGTTTAGCAACATGACGCTGTTGTTGACTAGTTATGGCAAAGTTATAGTGTGCAACATGGTTTAGCAACATGAAGCTGTTGTTGACTAGTGATGGCAAAGTTATAATGTGCAACATGATTTAGCAACAAGAAGCTGTTGTTGACTAGTTATGGCAAAGTTATAATGTGCAACATGATTTAGCAACATGAAGCTGTTGTTGACTAGTTATGGCAAAGTTATAATGTGCAACATGGCTTAGCAACATGACGCTGTTGTTGACTAGTTATGGCAAAGTTATAACATGCAACAGTGGCCTCCATACAGTTGTGAGGACCCTGATCCTCCCATCAGGCTGCAGCCTTGCGGGCCCACGCGTCACCACCCGGTGGTTCACTCACACTGGTGGCCGTGCGACCTCCCATCCCACCTGGTCCGGGAGAGGGGCAGGTGATTCAGGATTCCCACTCCGGTCCACCTGGACTGGTGGAGACTGGTGGACTGGTAGGGTTTACTATGGTAGGGTTTCCCGTTGGTTCCTCTGGTGGGTCAGCAAACAGGTGCGGCTCCTCCTGCCAGTCATACGAGGCCTCGAAGTCCTCAAGGCCCGCCGTAGCTGGCACTGGCTCAGGGTGACTTTCCCTCATATGCTTGGCCATAATTTCAGGCCGGTAGGCTGGTGCTCGATACATGCACTTGGAACAGGTGGCCATCCGGGCGTGGGACCTGTCTATGTGCCTTCATAGTCTGGCGCGTTGTCTGAAAGGGGCAAGGCAGTCGGGGCACGTGTACATCTGTTAAGCATAACAGTTAAATAGGTTTACTTACTCTCCCCTATGTTACTCCATGTCCCACCCTAAACGCTTGGGTGGTAGATGGAGGCTCCGGCTCCGAGCAGTGGCTGCAATAGGTTTCTCATCAGTCACCACACTGTCCGATTCCCCATCACACAGTAGGCTTTCAGGTTCTGCACCTGCTTGACATGCCTTCTGGTTCTTCGGCTCTTCCCAAGCTCAGTTGTCCAGCGGAGATTCAATGAAAAACTTGTTCAAATGGTTCTCACAACACTGCTAAGCCTACCGTTCTCCCTCGATGGTCTCCAAGGAGCTAACTCCTGATGGCCCGCTGTCGAGTTCCCTAACCCCTCTTCCTGCCTCGCAGGAAGGAAATTGTCCCGCTCCTCCTCTGGAAGCTGACGGACCTCTAAAAGCTCCCACCATTGAATGTTGGTCACCACTAGAACGGCCTGCGACCTGCCCCAGCTCCCTTGTGAACCTAAATGGATCAAAAGCAGCCATGATCACCTCCTCGCAATCACGGCTAATGTGGATTCTCTCCAAATTATCAGTCACACCTGTGACATCGTCAAGTGACACTCGCGGGGATTCGCGGGCCTCCCCCAGCTGTCCCTCGATTTTGCCACTGGCCACAGACCCTCTGCATGCTCTGCCATCCACAAGGCTTTCCTGCACCGTTGCGCCAATCCCACTGTCCGGATTTCGCCACCCCAAAAATAATCTTTCTTATCAGATATATATCTCTTTTCGTTCACTTATGACGTGATTGAGTGGGAGGGACAAAATTTAATTGGCATTTACTCGTGAGGTTGACCTTGGGGTAGTTGTTTCCGGCCATGACTATTGGGAGGCTTATTTTATTATATTCGTTTCCGACCATGCTAGGGAGGCAGAATATGACTAAACCTACATCTACAACTGTTCTTTGTAAAGGGGTTACAGGGGGGGTCAGTTGTTGGGCGTGTAGACAGAGTTGCCCCATCCTGCCGAAGGGAAAAAACGGTCTGCTCCTCCCAAACCCAGTTGGGAGGCGTCGCTCTGGAGTAGGCATGCCCCTCCCAGATGATGGGTGTCTCCATGTAGTGGGCTCACCATCCCTCATTAACCGTTCTTCCTCCCATCTTCTTAACAATTCCAGAGCCCGCATGACTCTCCCCATAGAGCGGGGATGTTCCGGTGCAGGCATGCCCCCAGCGTTCGTTGTGACATTTGCCTGAGCAGGCACAGTACCCTCCTCGAGGGCCAGAATGTCCGCTCCCCCTGCAGGCACAGCAGTAGGGATGTCTTCTTTTTTGTAAATATAAAATGCCCGGCCGCCATGCGTGGCTTTAAGATAGACGTGATAGCTGTCACGAATAATGTGACGGAGTCACAGCCATTGAATCAAATTTAGTTTAATTGTTTTTGGTAGCTATATAATCTGGTTCGTACGTCGTTCCAGAAGTTGAAATTTTGGCCAAGAGATAAAAAGATCGTCTGTACCGAACATGTGTGTGAGTAGGGACAGAAAATTGACCCAATATTTTAGCGTTATGTCGTACTCCGAGGGACAGTAAGCTAAGGTTATCAAATAAACTTCCACGTATTGAGTACCATTAGTAATTTCGAGATATACGTCTGACCTGTATGACATAGACTTATAGGTCCTTCCTCACCAACGAAGCAGACAAAGTAGAATGATAACTAGGGTAATAAGTTCTAGGAAAGGATAAATTTGTTAGGCATACTGTGGATACCATCATGCAAGGTACTTGGCATGGTCGTGCATTTGTGTGCTCCGTCGTAGGGGGTGGGTTCGCCGTCACCAGAAGACCAGTGAAGAGCTGGAAATGTTACATTAGTAGCTTGCACAGCAAGCATGCCAGGGGATGGGTTAGACATCATAGCTACAATCATGCACAGGGTTCTTAGTCGTTTGAACAGTGCAACCACAGCCACCATCAGGATGAACGTTAGGATGAAGGCTAAGTAGCCCAGAATGTGTTGCCAGCTCCATGTGGTGCCGTCCTCCATTTGGTAATTCCACAGGGGGTTCCTGAATACTGGCTGTCCCTTTTTCATTTTGCTTGCTACTTTGGAAAGATCCGCCTCTAGTTTCTTATCGGTTTGTCCTTGAACGGGTCATAAAAAATATGAAGGTCTGGGATGGCTATCGTGGGAGGTTTTGTATAAATATGAGATGGCATAATGTGTTGGCTCTTTGAGTCATTGAAAAATTCGCTTAGTAATGCTAGGTTGACCTGGTAATACTTGGATAACCCTCCTTTGTTCCCCAAGCAGGCTGTCAGATGAGGTGGTATTTGCATGCGGTAAATTGCAAGTGCACATCCACAAGGAATATCTAGCAGGCAGAATTGGAAACCCTCGTCTTGGCGAACTTGATTATTACATGTGTAAATAATCTTCTTAGTGTGAAAGGTGCAAACGTCCTTTGGTGATTTGTCATGCAAATATAAGGATACGGCACACGTGGGGTTGTCTATGGGCTTCATAGCAGTTAGGGTCTGGCAGTGTTTGTTTTTGTGAGAGGTAGTACTACGGGGATCAATGCCCCGCGTCTCCACCAATTATGACGGGGCACCAGGCCGTCACAAGAAAGAGAAAGAGAAAGAGAATGAGAAAGAGATAGAGATAGAGATGGAGATAGAGTGGGGATGTAACTCAGCAGCTTGACAGACAGGTGGACATTCAAATAGTTAGACAGAAAGACTGACAAAGGAAAATGCAGAGAGAGAGAGAGAGAGAGAGAGAGAGACTTTGCATTTTACAATTCACACAGAAAACATGTGGAGGACATACTTATACCGACGACAGAACAAACACTGGACAAACACTTTCCATGACTTTTGTGAATTTATTAAAGAAGAGAAAAACACTTCTTACTTAAGAAAGGGGAATCCTCTGATGAGCAATCCGACTCAATAAAACAATGTCAGCAACAATTATTGTAGGCAATTACACTTATAAAAATCTATATGTAAAGTAAACTAAGCTGAACTCACAGTATTAATAGTACTTGAATATCCTATAATTTCTTCAATCTCCTACCTTTACTACTATACTCCATTATCTACACACCTCTAATCTTAAGCTCTAATTCCGATCGACTGCCCCAGGTTAAGGCATTTCAGTCTTTTGGCCTACTGGCTCTGGCGTCGCAAAAGCACTGATGTAGTATAAGTCCCTACTCAAATATTAAGTCCTCTTTAGCCTGTTTTTCTATTATTTATAACCATTATTTTATAGCTAACTTCTGTCTTTTATCTTTTACTTTTGTGACTTGTCATATTCAGTGCTACCACTCCTTGCTGCCAGGTCTATTTTCAAGTCTCTTTTCTTCTACTTCTGCTCCTGGTTGCTGCTCCTAAGCTCTGATTCCAATCAACTGACCACCCATGTTCTTTTCTCACCTGGCCAGCTGCAGCAGGTAGCTAAATCCACGTCCAAAATGACCCTTGTCCATCTATGGATCACTTTATTTGTCAAGGCATTTAAGCCCTTTCGGCCTACTGGCGCTGGCATTATATTACTTGTTTAACATGTACATTGTTTTGTCTACTTGTCATTCTATTATTGGTCCATCATTGAATACAGATGTATTTTACATGGTGACAGCCCTGATGTGGCTCTTTGTGGCTGGCAGGGCTGTACCATGCAACATGACTTAGCAACATGACGCTGTTGTTGACTAGTTATGGCAAAGTTATGATGTGCAACATGATTTAGCAACATGAAGCTGTTGTTGACTAGTTATGGCAAAGTTATAATGTGCAACATGATTTAGCAACAAGAAGCTGTTGTTGACTAGTTATGGCAAAGTTATAACGTGCAACATGATTTAGCAACATGAAGCTGTTGTTGACTAGTTATGGCAAAGTTATGATGTGCAACATGACTTAGTAACATGAAGCTGTTGTTGACTGGTTATGGCAAAGTTATGATGTGCAACATGATTTAGCAACATGACGCTGTTGTTGATTAGTTATGGCAAAGTTATGATGTGCAACATGATTTAGCAACATGAAGCTGTTGTTGACTGGTTATGGCAAAGTTATAATGTGCAACATGATTTAGCAACATGACGCTGTTGTTGACTAGCTATGGCAAAGTTATGATGTGCAACATGATTTAGCAACATGAAGCTGTTGTTGACTAGTTATGGCAAAGTTATAACATGCAACATGATTTAGCAACATGAAGCTGTTGTTGACTAGTTATGGCAAAGTTATAGCGTGCAACATGACGCTGTTGTTGATTAGTTATGGCAAAGTGATAATGTGCAACATGATCTAGCAACATGACGCTGTTGTTGACTAGTTATGGCAAAGTTATAGCGTGCAACATGACGCTGTTGTTGATTGGTTATGGCAAAGTGATAATGTGCAACATGATCTAGCAACATGACGCTGTTGTTGATTAGTTATGGGAAAGTTATAACGTGTAACATGATTTATCAACTAGATGTCCTTGAAGTCGTTGGTCGATTGTTCACTATGGTTGATTATTGCATTATGTGACAACACTCGTCCGTTACGCCAAACGATTCAGCCCAAGAACAACACACGAGGCAATGATATGAGGCGGGCTGGGGGTGGGGGAGACTAGGTGATGATAAGAGATGGGGAGGAGTGGGTGGTCTAGTTTGATTCAGGAGAGGAGACGGGTGGTCGCGGCACCAGCCTGGCCTTATCTATCACCCTCCCCACTTGACCGCGCCATGGCCAGAGCCAAGTTGTCCTTTCGTAGTTGGAGCAGGCATGCACTTCAGGTGCGCCCTCCCTGATGCCCTCCCATCAGCCTTCTTCAGGTGCACCCTCCCTGATGCCATCCATCAGCCTTCTTGATCGGAAGGCCACTCTCAACTCTAGTGGTAGCTAGCCATCGATGGGTGGAATGTTAGATGCTTCAAAGGCCAGCTGCACTAACCCCTGGAATGGCGTATACTGCTTCACCGCTAATAGGTCATTACATATTCATATTCAGGCCTACATTTACGTGAGTAGTCATATAAATTGCCATCGGTGACGTATTTTCGATGCTCACTCATGACATCATGTAGTTTTATGGGACGGTCCCATAGCTGGTTGTCCGAAACACTGTCTTCCAAAATGCGAAAAGGTGAAGCAAATGAACGATGGTGATATTCGTCACTACGACATGCCTTGGTTATTTTACGTGGTGACAGCCCTGATGTGGCTCATGCAGCACCTGTGTTTTGTCTTTCTGTCAAGTCTCCAGTGGCAGAACAGGCACCGCTTTTTAGAAGTCGATCAGCCCTGAGATGTGGTGGGTGCAACTTTGGACTCAAGTTGCGTGATGGTCTTCTCAGCTAGCTGGAAAAGACTTATTGGCATCACCACCTCCGTCATTCTCCGCTTGATTTGGACCAGCATTAGTTGTTCACTGATACTCTCAATGAACAAAGAACGTGCATCCTTCTTGGACAAAGAAAGGAATTTTAGTTTTCTGGTGGCAATGGTTTTGAAAACGTTGTTGGTTTTTAACACAAACAGATCTTCGCCGCGTGGTTCGGCTTTTTTGACCCGATCCTCTTCCGCGACATTTTCCCGCTCGGCTTCAACCGGCGCCTCTGAGGTTAAATACCGAAAGAGGTAGGGTTTCACGAGATTGATGTCATAGCCGGCGCTATTGGAACCTACCACGGGCTCATGAGGTAGTCGTCTAAAACGCGCCGGAGGTACTTTCCGCCCCGACAGGGTTGGTCCTCCTCGGGACGGATGTCCTCAATGGCGTCGTAGTCTCGAAACTGACTTTGTAGAATGGCGTAAGAGGCATCTGATATTTGGGTCAGATAGTCAAGCCATTCGTCAACGAGTGCCTGAGGGTCCCCTCTAGACACGAAACATCGCGGTTCCGTGAAACCCTCGACGTTGCTGCACACGCTGACGCTGAGAGGAACGTGTTCAGACACGTATCTCGTGGCATCGCTGTCCCTTCGCTCCCCGTCCTCGGACGGGACCAACATGGCCTCAAAGTCGTACGTGGCCCTGTGGGGGAACACGTAACCTTCGGGCGGTGTCGGTATCCCGTTATCTGCCAAAATCTGTAAAGGACTCTGAGGTACCTGATAGACCCCGCCGGGATACCGATCCTCGGAGACGTCACCCTTTTCGCAAGTTTTCCAGTGACGCCGACACATGAACAATTTCGGCCAGAGCTTCCCGCAACTCGGACAGGAGAAGGCCTCGCACGCCTTATGAAGGTTTTTGATGTACATGAAATGATTGTTGTACAACAGAACCCTCATTTTAGACCGGTCGGTGGACACGAAACTGGATCTGAGTTTGGGTTGTAGGTACTTCCCGTCCTCATCCATTTCGAAGACGTCGATAGAGACGTCATAGCGCCGTTCGATCGCGGGGATTTCTTGAAGAGTGACCCCCGCGAAGCCGTTGGGCGGCTCGTTGGTCCACCGTCGGAACAAAGTCAGGGTCGGACCCTCCAAGGCGTCGGCGGGATGTTTGTTACGCAGAGCCAGACACCGAAAAAGACACAGGTTATCGCTATAGCGACGCCCCGTCTTCGGGTTGTTGACGAGCGTGTCAACGCCCCGGTTTTTGGTGAGGGAAGATGGGAGCGGAAGAGTCAAGCCCCCGATGGGGTAGGGAATGACCTTGTCCGCGTAGAAAGTGGTCCCCACGATGGAGACGAAGACCCATTGAGAATCGGGTCTGTGCTCTGCGGCGAGTTCAATGTGGTCTCTTTCCTCCAAGTCTCGGATGAATCCAAGCATGTCAGCCTCCGACTGAATAAGAACGGGGTGTAGGAACGCTCGAGAGTTGTTCCTACAGGAGTGAAAGAACCGAATCTCCTCCGTCTCACGATTCTTCAGCAAGAAACTATGCGAGTAGTTCAGCTTGAACCGCCATCTTTGAGCGTCAAAAAGAGGGTAGAGCGCTACCATCCAATCGGGTGGGGAGTTGAAAAGCGGATGGTCCCATCTCACGTTCATTGTGGTTTGGATAGGACCCGCGTGTTCCCACGATCGGATAGAGCCCCAGTGGTTGACGTAGGCCTCTCTGATGGACGGGGGAGCATCGTTCAGATGGGTTCGAAGAATTCCTTCCAACACATCGCGACCTTCGTTGGTGCGGGTTCGGTTTCGCCCTCCGATAGAGTTATCGCTAGAGCGGGAAGAATCTAAAGGAGGAGAAGAAGAAGAAGAAGACGGAAGAGAAGGAGGCGGAGGAGAAGGAGGTGAAGGAGAAGGAGGTGGAGGAGAAGGAGGTGGAGGTGGAGGAGAAGGAGGTGGTGGAGGAGAAGGAGGTGGAGGTGGAGGAGAAGGAGGAGGTGGAGGCGGAGGAGAAGAAGTTTTCCTTTTACTCCGTCTTGAACACTTTCCTTTCTTTTCGTGTCTTCTCAAAGCTTTTGCGTTCCGGAAGCGCGCTGAACAGACGGGGCACACTACCCCGATAGAGTCGGAAGATCGATCGGAAATGGAGGGGGGAGAGGGTGTGTCAGCGGGAGGGGGAGGACGTTTTTCAGGAGAAGGAGGAAGAGGAGGGGGTGAGGCTGATTTTCTCTTTTTACCACGAGGAGAGGGGGGTGGGGGAGGAGGGGTCGGTGAGATATACCAGGTAGACTCTGAAGAACAGGAAGAAGAAGAAGGAGAAGGAGAAGAAACGGCGTAAGGAGATAGAGGAGAAAACGGTGACAGAGAAGGTGAAGAAGGGGGAGAAGAGGGAGGAGAAGAAGAGATAGGCACGGATTCAAAAAGGTGGCTGGAGGGTGAAAAAGAAGAAAATGGTAAAGAAGAAGAAGAACGAGAAGAAGAACGAGAAGAAGAAGAAGAAGAAGAAGAAGAAGAAGAAAAAAGCGCAGCGAGAGAGGGTTCGGGTAAGGGCCGAGAGAACATGGCACCGCCAGACGCGTGGGGATGGCGTAACGCGTCAGCCTCTTTCGTGGGTGATGGTTCCCGGTTTAACCGCTCGGAAGGAGAAGGAGTAGGATGGAGCGTTTGACTTTTCCGACCCACCAGAAGGGGACTGATCGCTACGCCGTGTTTGGCGGTGACATGTTCTCTCAGCCTCCTATGTCTGGCGTACGAGATGGAACAATACGGACACTGAAAGCGTGACTGCTCGGTTACGGGCGCGTGGTACTTGGACGGTTGTTGAAGAATCTCGGGTTCGGACCCGTGAACCGTTCTGAAATGTCTATACAAGTTACTACTTCTGGAAAAACTCATACCGCACGAGTTACATTTATAAAACCCTTTTCCTTCACCCGATCTATTTCGCTGCGGTCCCATGATTCAAGCACTACACACACACACACACACACACACACACACACACACACACACAAGCGTACAAACGCACTACACACACACACACGCACGCACGCACACACACACACACACACACACACACACACACACACAAGCGTACAAACGCTCTACACACACACACACACACACACACACACACACACACACACAAGCGTACAAACGCACTACACACACACACACACACACACACACACACACACACACACACACACGGACAAACAAACTACACACACACACACACACACACACACACACACACACACACACACAAACGCGCAAACGCACTACACACACACACACACTCTATACACACACTATACACACACACACACACACACACACGGTCATTTCAAATACAAAAAACGAAATAAGAAAAGAAGCCAACATACCGTTTTCAATTTTTTTTTTTTTAAATGCACTAACAAACACACACACACAAACACACACACACAAAAGTTCAGCGGGCGGCGTCCGGTTCTGCAGGCGGGGTTGTTCACAATCAATTCGGCAGGCAGGGTTGAAAAAAGTTCAGCGGGTTGATCACGTCCAGTTCAGCGGGTTGATCACCATCGGTTCGGCAGGCAGGCAGGGTTAAAAAAAAGTTCAGCGGATTGATCACGTTCAGTTCAGCGGGTTGACCACTTTCAGTATTCAGTTCAGCAGGCAAAGTTTCAGCGGGTTGACAGCATCAAGTCGAGCGGGTGGGTTGACAGGGTCGGTCATGGTTGAGAGTGGGAAGAGAAGGAACGGTAGTAGGAGGAGGAAGCACGATGAACGACACGGTTCTTTTTTTTTTTTTTCTTCTTTCACTTTCCTCACATGGATGTTGGTAAAACAACGTCTCGATTGTTTAAAGTTTTTTAAAAGTTTGTTGATCGTTGGTAGGATACCAGCGTGTCGAATAAAAAGACAGTCTGACAAGAGACAGTCTGACAAAACAGTAGACAAAGTAAACAAACCCAAAGTAGAATAAACAACAACAACACCCAAGGACAGAAAGACACTGAATACATTTTTGTATCTATAATAGACACCAAACCATGCAAGCCTACACATCATACACATGAGTACTATAACTATGTAAAGGTACATACAGTTAAAGCAAGTTATCTTACACTTGTCAAAGCAGTCCGTTTTTCAAAAGAGTATGATGCACATTAACAACACTTATGAATAATAAACCATAGAGGAAAAATCCCCACGTCACTTCACTTTGTGAAACACTTGTCATCATGTCACTGACAAGTGTTAGGATCAACCATGAACACATCATCATCATCATCCTTCTGCGAGTCCTCCGTGGTGTTGCTGTTGTTACGGGTGTTGTCCCAGTTGTAGGCCATCTTCTTCACAGCGCGGATGTTGCTCATGTTTACAGCACAGTGAGGTTCAACAAATCCAGGAGCTTTACGTTTGAGTATGGCTGTCCTTTTTCCTTTCTTTTCCTGCCCGTGCTGTTGTGGCTGCTGCTGCTGCTGCTGGCGTACGTCAACATCTTGTTGTTGTTCCCAGTGGAATGAAGGCTGCGTTTTGCCATCATGAGGGTTCATGCCAGGAGAACCAAGGGATGCAGAAGGCGGCGGAGCAGAAGCAGGAAATGGAGCAGAGGCCGCCTCAATGTTTTCTATGTCCCTCTTCACATTGTCCATCACACTGGATAGGTTAATGAACTCGTGAGGAGAAAGAGTAATCCCTTTCACTGTTGGAATAGCATATGGAAAGCTGCCTTCATATTTCCTCATATGAATTAGTGTTTTCTCCTTGAATGGTGTAACAGACACTGCTTTGTCTTCACCAAACTGATAGAGGTTTTCGCCTGTTTTGGTCAGGAAAGCCATTGCTATCTTCAAGTCAGTCAGTGAGTAAGTGAATGGTCTAAGGACAGCACAAAACGACTGCGCAACACAGTTTCTATTCCCTCTCCTTCTGTTAGTTAGTTAGTCTTGCGTGGTTGACGTTGGCTCCTCCCTCTCTGCCTCTCCCCTTCTGTTTGCTCCACCTCTTTCAACGCTTTGTCCCCCCTCTGCTTCTGCTCTTTCTCCTCCGCCTTCTCTTCCTTCCTCAATCCCGTATAGAAGATTGGCGCGAGCAAGCCCTAGCGCTCTTTGCAGCAGCTTGTCTAATAGTATGGGTTTAGACACTCTCAACAATTGTTCCTTGGTTACTGTGTCCATAGCCTCATCGAAATGCACGAATACACGTTCATCCATTTCCATCATCAAACAGTCATGCGGGCGTTGAGATGGGTGGTCTATAGCACAGCCTTGACAACGTTGACAGGGTTGCCAAAGGGTAACATTCTACCAAGTCCTGGCCCCAACTAAGTGACCACAGCATCTCTTACCTGTTCTACACAGAATCGTGGGCCCCGCCTACGTATCGGCTGGCATTCTAAGGTGCCGGCCTTATTTGTTAAGGAATGTCTGATCCTGTGGCCAACAAGTGCTAGTATTGAGAAGGCACTGACACGTGGTATCTCCCCATCGCAGGTATTAAGTCCTCTTTGGCCTGCCTTTATCTTCTTTATTATAATTATCTTATATCTATTTATACAGGTAGACATTATATTACTTGTTTACTCTCTGCATTGGTTTGTCTACCTGTCATACTATTATTGGTCCATCATTGAATACAGATGTATTTTACATGGTGACAGCCCTGATGTGGCTCCTTGTGGCTGGTAGGGCTGTACCATGCAACATGATTTAGCAACATGATTTAGCAGCATGAAGCTGTTGTTGACTAGCTATGGCAAAGTTATAATGTGTAACATGGCTTAGCAACATGACGCTGTTGTTGACTGGTTATGGCAAAGTTATAACATGCAACATGCTTTAGCAACAAGAAGCTGTTGTTGACTAGTTATGGCAAAGTTATGATGTGCAACATGATTTAGCAACAAGAAGCTGTTGTTGACTAGTTATGGGCAAAGTTATAACATGCAACATGCTTTAGCAACATGAAGCTGTTGTTGACTAGTGATGGCAAAGTTATAACATGCAACATGCTTTAGCAACAAGAAGCTGTTGTTGACTAGTTATGACAAAGTTATAATGTGCAACATGGCTTAGCAACATGACGCTGTTGTTGACTAGCTATGGCAAAGTTATGATGTGCAACATGATTTAGCAACATGAAGCTGTTGTTGACTAGTTATGGCAAAGTTATGATGTGCAACATGATTTAGCAACATGACGCTGTTGTTGACTAGTTATGGCAAAGTTATGATGTGCAACATGATTTAACAACATGAAGCTGTTGTTGACTGGTTATGGCAAAGTTATAATGTGCAACATGATTTAGCAACATGACGCTGTTGTTGACCAGTTATGGCAAAGTTATGATGTGCAACATGATTTAGCAACATGACGCTGTTGTTGACTGGTTATGGCAAAGTTATGATGTGCAACATGATTTAGCAACAAGAAGCTGTTGTTGACTGGTTATGGCAAAGTTATGATGTGCAACATGATTTAGCAACATGAAGCTGTTGTTGACTGGTTATGGCAAAGTTATGATGTGCAACATGATTTAGCAACAAGAAGCTGTTGTTGACTGGTTATGGCAAAGTTATGATGTGCAACATGATTTAGCAACAAGAAGCTGTTGTTGACTGGTTATGGCAAAGTTATGATGTGCAACATGATTTAGCAACATGACGCTGTTGTTGACTGGTTATGGCAAAGTTATGATGTGCAACATGATTTAGCAACATGAAGCTGTTGTTGACTAGTTATGGCAAAGTTATGATGTGCAACATGATTTAGCAACATGAAGCTGTTGTTGACTGGTTATGGCAAAGTATGATGTGCAACATGATTTAGCAACAAGAAGCTGTTGTTGACCAGGTATGGCAAAGTTATGATGTGCAACATGATTTAGCAACAAGAAGCTGTTGTTGACCAGGTATGGCAAAGTTATGATGTGCAACATGATTTAGAAACAAGAAGCTGTTGTTGACCAGGTATGGCAAAGCTATGATGTGCAACATGATTTAGAAACAAGAAGCTGTTGTTGACCAGGTATGGCAAAGTTATGATGTGCAACATGATTTGGCAACATGAAGCTGTTGTTGACAAGTGATCAAATAAAATCAAATAAAATCAAATTCACTTTATTATCTCCCAAGGAGAAATTTTGTTCAGGTGCCAGAATAACAAAGACATCGACATTCAGCATGCATGAATAGGAGCAAAAGTTACACATAATACACACTTAAAGATACACATTATATGTGGATACATACACGTCTAAGGATAAGCATGCTTAGTTTCTTTTAACACGATGAACACACATTTAAACCTAAAAGGATCATGAGTTTAGGGGGTGGATGGATCTGGGGATGAAGGATTTCTGTGCCCTGGAGTTGACTTTAAAAGTTTTGTAGCGACGTCCAGAAGGTAATAGTTCGTAATGTTTGTTCAAAACATGGGAGGTGTCATTTACAATCTTCCTGGCTTTATGCTTGGTTCGTCTTTCGTACATCTCATACAAACCCATCTCTCTCTTTCCAACAACTTTACTACACACATTCACCACATCATCCAACACACGCTTGTTCTTCAAACACAGACTTCCAAACCAACACATAAAGGAAACAGTAAGCACAGACTCAATGCAGCTACTATAGTACGGCACAGTTATAACATGCAACATGATTTAGCAACATGAAGCTGTTGTTGACTAGTTATGGCAAAGTTATAATATGCAACATTATTTAGCAACATGACGCTGATGTTGATTAGTTATGGCAAAGTTATAATGTTATAACAAAAAGCACACACACACACGCACGCATGCAGACACGCACGCACGCGCGCGCGCGCACACACACACACACACACAGCACGCATGCACGCACGCACGCACGCACTCACACGCACGCATGTGTGTGTGTGCGTGTGCGTGCGTGCGTGCGTGGGTGCGTGCGTGTGTATGTATGTGTGCGTGCGTGCGTGCGTGTGTGTGTGTGCGTGCGCGCGCGCGCGGCGTGTGTGTGTGTGTGTATGCTTGTGTGTGCTTATGTGTGTGTGTGGTTTATGAGGTTTCAATGTTTGCTTATGATTTGTTATGGGTGGCTTGATGCTAAAACGCACGATATCGTAATGCTTTTTCAATGTCCATCTGGAAATAACATTTCTACTTTGACACACACACATACACAGGGTTCATAGGGGCCTTACCAGTCCTTATAAGTCTTGACAAATTAAAATATCCAAGTAAGGCCTTACAAGTGCTTACATTCACTTCAAGGTCCTTACAAGTCCTGACAGCTGCCAAAAACTGCCCTGAGCAGCAAGACCATATAGCCTAGGCTGGTGCCATTATTTTTAAACAATATCCAACCTCAAAGTGTCTGCAACAGAAGCTTTGTTGGTGTCATGCGAATTAGCAATAGTAGTACTTTATGGTCACCAAAGTTTACCACTCAATTATGTTGCGTTCTCGAGAAAAATTAGGTCAAATTACGTCATCATGCCTCAAATGTATTTCAAGAACTACTGCACAAAACATAGGCAAGTTGCACCTTGTTGGAAAGATCTCGGAGAGATACATACGAATACGTAAACATAAACACCATACACGTTATCATACAACAAAGATGATCGATAAACGTAATCAACAGTAATACATGACCGGAAAATCAATCACAATTACAAAACAATTATCTGGTTGAGTTATGCAAGAAAGAATTATGATTTTGTAAGGTACCCATCAACACCAGTCAATTGTTTTCAAAAAAGAGATATGAAATAGTGTGTACAACTCATGTCAATGTCAATAATTAATTTTCAATGTTCATACTCCCATACGAAACACAGTCAGACTGCACCGTTCTTTGACTGACTCCATTAACGTGTGAAGAAGTTTTCTCTCAAATGTGAAGGCAATGATTTTGACAGATTAATAACAGATTGTTAACATCAATGCAATGTAGCATAAATGCAGTTCATGTCAATCGGCTTCAAGTCGATCATGGAGAGAAAGATGATGGACGACTGGCCTGGGTGCTGTCCACGACTGACTGCTTGCATGAATCCTGTCCATGCCGGTCTTGGTGGTCGCAGTGGCCAAGATACTTTCCAAGCCAAATCAAGCAAACTTTCAGTATCCTCACATGAAAAATCACGCATCACTTCATACTTGAGCTTCTCAAAACCAGGATCTTGCTTTGCCATGTAGAAATGAATTGGAATCCTGCCTATTTTCTTGATCTCCTCCAAATCCACTGGCTTCCTAGGTACTGCTGTTGTTGTGGTGGTCCTTGACGTGAATGCTGCTATTATACCCATGCCATGAAAAGTGTCAACACCGTCCAAAGTGCAGATATCATGGTTGACGGTATCAGCCACGAATTGCAGGAAATGGTTTCCAGTAATGCCATAAACATGTCTGGATTGGACGTATACAGCTGACTGCTCAAATTTGTTCATCTCCTTGCAAGATGAAGAAAACCCATGGCGATGCAAACATTCAACCAGCATTGTTGAGGCAAAATGATGGTGCATTTGGATGGCCAGAACTATTTGCAATGGAGCAAGAACACTTCTTGGTCGAGCTGCTTGAACAATAGCCTGACCAATTGCAGCAAGCTTGAAGTTGTCCTTTTCATAAACAACTGTCTTCAAAAGAAGTTGCAATGACTCTGGTACCAAGTCTAGATTATTTTCAACTGAAGACATTTCACCAGAACTAGGATATCGTTCTGTTGGTACATGAAGGGCTATGATGTCATGTCACTTCTAATCAGTTTTGCTGCCGCTTCAATCAATCAGTCTGGATTTTTCTGTCTCAGGGTCTTCCGAATCTGGCATTGAAAAATACTCGTCTACAATTTTGGAAGCGTTTGCTAGGAATGTGACAACATTAGCCTTGCCATCAACAGTTGTTATTAAAAGATTGTTGCCAAAGTGTTCTTCTAGCCTCTTTTGCATGTGTATGGTTGTATTTAAGCATCTGAACAGTACTCGTCCATTTTTGCACAAGGTAACCCTTGTAGTCTGTTCTTCATCACAATTTTCCAGGAAATCACAAACCTTATAAAAAGCTTCTTGTCTCTTGTTGACCGTTTTATCAAATGAGATTCGGAATCCTTTTTTTCTGACGTGTTTTCTTTTTTCTTCTTTGTTTATAGCCAGTTCGATGTAGTTAGGATTTATGTCGTTACATCGGCATTTCACATGGACGACCTGTCCCTCAGTCATTCTCAGACCCTCCCCACGTCATCTGCTGGCGTTGATGACACCTTGGGTGCCCTTCTGGCCGAGTTCAACAATGCCCCCTCAATTGGATAATGGTTGATTGCAGAAGACACAAATGTTATATAATGCTGAATCTGAGAGAGAGAGAGAGAGAGAGAGAGAGAGAGAGAGAGAGAGAGAGAGAGAGAGAGAGAGAGAGAGAGAGAGAGAGAGAGAGAAACTAGATATTAGACGATCTGACAGTGAACATAAAACTAAACTAGAAAAAGTAGCACCCTCATCACCAGCCCAGAAGTAACAACTCTATTGTATTTTTATATAATTCAACTCACTCTCTCTCTCTCTCTCTCTCTCTCTCTCTCTCTCTCTCTCTCTCTCTCTCTCTCTCTCTCTCTCTCTCTCTCTCTCTCTCTCTCTCTCTCTCTCTCTCTCTCTCGATTTTTGTCAGATCTATAGTTACAAAGTTAAGATTTGGTGTTTCAGATATAGCTATACACAGACAGAGATACAAATTCAATGCTATGCTAAATATGTTATGTCCTCTGTGTAGATTAGATAAAGAAGATGAGTTTCATTTTGTGTTATGTTGTCCAGTATTTAATGATTTAAGACAAAATTAATTATATTCCTGCAAAATATTATACAAACCCAGCTCTTTTTAGATTAGTGCTACTTTTGACTTCAACAAATGAAATTATGTGCAATCTTGCTATATATTTATATCTGGCGTTTAAGAGAAGAAGCATTATGGTAAGTTAGCTCAGTTATCAAGAATATTTATATTGTGTTATGCATTACTCATGATTGTTGTAAGTTTAATATATGTAGTGTGAATCACCCCTTTGAATGGGGCCTTGGCCTTACCAAATAAAATATCGTTATCAATAATATATTTCTCTCTCTCTCTCTCTCTCTCTCTCTCTCTCTCTCTCTCTCTCTCTCTCTCTCTCTCTCTCTCTCTCTCTCTCTCTCTCTTCTCTCTCTCTCTCTCTCTCTCTCTCTCTCTCTCTCTCTCTCTCTCTCTCTCTCTCCTCTCTCTCTCTCTCTTTCACACACACACACACACACACACACACACACACACACACACACACGCACACACGCACACACACTTGCCTTTTCAATTAAATTAATTACTAAAACATGTGTCAAGTTTGATCTTGCATTTTTCATTCTGTAAGCAATTTTTTTATCGAAACTAAATTGTAACCTGTTATATCACTACTAGTAGTGGTTATTGTAATGTGCTCCACAAATAAATTGGAAAACAGTTAATTAGAAGCTTACTGTCCTGTTTGCATCCAGCTATGATGACAGTAACTTTTGACATTAGCGGTCTTCCATACTTTTGAAATGCAGCTGAACAATTTTCGCACAATGCCCCTAGTGAACAAGACAGAACGATCGACTAATTAGATTTTATTTTTCATACACATAGATTATAATTATAATAAATGACAATAAATGTGTAAAAAAAAGACAATAAATGTGTAAAAACATAGACTTAAATATCAGAAAATCGTTTACTTCTGTGATTCCTATATCTTAAAAAAAAAAATCATAGTTCACATTAAATTAAAACCAGTTAAAAATTCAGTCATAAACTAATAATGAATTTAATACACGAAAAAAGAAGCAGTGCACCTTCTTATACATCTATATCGCTAAAAAAAAAATCGGGACTTTCCTGGAGCTGCACTGCCTCCGGGCATTGCCTCCAGGATCGTTCCCACCATCTTTATATCTACTAATGTCCCATATGTGTCTTTTTCAGACCGGAGGACGTTAAACGGATTTTCATCCAAAGCAGCACTTGGCTGCAATCTGTGCTTTCTGTGCAAAGTTATGTTATTTCTCTGGCATTCCTCTCTCTGGTCCCGTTCTGTTCATAGACAATGGAAGGAAAAGCTATAAAGAACACAGTGCTGGGTGAAGACCAGCCGGGCAGTACAAGGTCTGGAACTCATCATCTCCCTGGCATCTCTGGTTAATTGACCCCGTCATCAGTAAAGGGGAACCCTCCCTAGGGGCTGTGTTCTATA
>CM065698.1:51981547-51986547 GCA_017654935.2 Phymorhynchus buccinoides | reverse complement strand
ATTGAAAAGAAAAGACTGGCATCTGGTCCCTGTTCCCTATATCAGTAGTGAGGACAGAAACACTGGTTGTGTCCCTTTTAAACATGTTTATGACATAACACGTCGATAGGCCAGTTGAATTCTCCGTTCAAATTCCAATCTGAGTCTTTGCATAGCCACCACTGTGAACTACCCCACTAACGATAACTCTATCAGCCTGACTCGCCGTAACTCTTGTAGTCCATTTTCCCCTTTTAGAGTCTTTGGTTATGTGTGAAGTGTTGGTTGAAATTAGCATCCTGCAAAATAAATCGGTTTATAGCGCGTGTTTATGAACGGATGGTGTTGAAATTTTGCACGGCGATAGTCACTACCCCTGGTCACGCATGTTCCAAATCTCGAGTCAATGTCGGGTCTGGTTACGCCGCGGTTTGTGAAAACGTAAAGCGGCCTGTCGGCGCCCGTATCTCCGGCATTACTGAATCGATTCGCTTCCGGTTTGGCACACGGATAGTCCCCATCCCCGGTCATCTTCCTGCCAAATGCGACGGCAATCGGCCCAGAAACGCCGGAGATACGGGCGCCGAGAGGCCGGCAGATGTGCGTTTCGCGCATTTGCGAAACCGCGCAAATGACACGGCCGCCTCGGTTGCCGTTGCCATCGCCCCGTGAGGGCTCACAGCAAATTTGAAGCGATTCGGTCGAAAAACGGCGGAGTTATAAGGCCCGTTTCGTGTTTCAGACACACAGACACACACACACACAGACACACACACACACACACGGGACAGTTGGCTTATTACTATATGAATCGGATGCTTTGTGGCCTCGCTCAGATTGTTTGCTAAAATTGCCTTTTGTCTTGTTTTGTACTTGGGTTCTGGTACACAAAACCTAAACAACCCATAGCGTTCAATTTCCCCATCCCTCTACGCTCTTTGGGGGTGGGGTGACAAAACCCTCATATCAGACATAGTTCAGTTCTATTCTTTCTGTAATTTCACATAATGAATACAACAGAAAAAAGTGAACCCTATGTTTTTTAGGTTTGGAGTACCATAACCAATGCAACAAAAACTATCAACGTATTGAGCGAACTCATATTTTCACTGCATATTATCCTACACTATAGGCCCTAAACGGGTAACGGTCGTTTGATCCAGATGTTTAATCTCCGCTACAATCCGCACATTTTTAATAGAAAATCGAAGGATATCAAAATTCAAGATATCAACAACAACAACAACAACAACAACAACAACATACAGTATTTAATAAAATACGGCGCTAAATCTTGATAGAAATCAAATCGAAGCGCACACACTCATAACGCATTCAAACAAAGACGAACAAGAAGATAACACACACACGTTTGAGAAATAGACCTAAAGGCAAGAAAGGGGAAGGAAAGAGAGAACGAGCTTCAATGGCGGGGAAACAGGTGGGTTTTGAGGTTTGGTTGGAAAGCAGAGAGGGTCATGTTCATGATCGTCATGTCATCGTCACCACGATCCTTTGGACCACTATGTCCACATCGTGAAACCCACATGTTGAGACGATTTATGAAGGAATACAGGAGCGGACCACATGATTTGTAAAGTAGGTTTCCGATGGGAGTCCAGGGAGCTGTATACTTTCCCCCTGCTTGGGCAAAGACACTGTATCTAAGCTTTCTGGCTTGGGGTAAAGGGGAGAGGTGGGGGGCGGAAGCCTTGGAAACCCTCTCTGATCTGTCACTGGAATAGACCAAACGCCCTTTATTGTCATAAAACTGAAAGAAACCAGACTTTGACGTCGAGAGTCGTAAACACGAAGAGGATAGGGTTAGGATCAGCCTAGGGTTGTTATTGTCATTGAAACTGAAACGAACCAGACTTTGAGATCGAGAATCATAAACATGTAGGGGATAGGGTTAGGATCAGCTTAGGGTTGTCATGAAACTGAAAAGAACCAGACTTTAAGATCGAGAGTCGCAATCATGAAGATGATAAGGTTAGGATCAGCCTAGGGATGTTGTCATGAAACTGACAGAAACCAGACATTGAGATCGAGAGCATTAACATGAAGAGGATAGGGTTAGGATCAGCCTATGGTTGACAGAAAACCAGACTTTGAGATCGAGAGCATTAACATGAAGAGGATAGGGTTAGGATCAGCCTAGGGTTGACATAAACCATACTTTGAGATCGAGAGCATTAACATGAAGAGGATAGGGTTAGGATCAGCCTAGGGGTGTTGTGAAAGGGATAATCATCATCATACAACAAACAAACAAACATGCAACAAGTGTAAAGTGATGATATTTTATTTACAATAGACACTACAAAGCAACTAGAATGATATTTCGGCGATTGCGCCTTTATCAACATAGATACACAAGAAAACAGGAAACAGCAAAAACAACAAAAGTAGCAACAAACAGTACGTCCCCTCTACAATCCAATTTGTGAATAATACAGTGAATGACTCAAGAAGGAAGCGTGGCTTAATGTCTTAGTGGAGGAGGAGACAGTTTTAGCATAGGAAAGAGAGGAGAAATTGAGATAGAAAGACAGGTTTGAGGAAACAAACGAGACGAGAAAGTAACCAAGAGGAGAATGATGTAGGCATGATGACAAGACGAGACAAACAAAAAGTGCAGTCAAATAGGCAAACAACAACTGAAACAGACTGCAACGTCACTGGAACATACAACAAACAAACAAGATCCAGTGACGTTGCAGTCTGTTGCAGTGTTTTATCATCATCATCATCATCATCATCATAATCATCATCATCATCACCATCATCCTCATCACCTTAGAGGTACTGTTGTCATTCCTGATCGGGTCGGCCATGTTTGACCAGTACAGCTTCCCTTCCCTCCAGACGGTTGGCCACAAGTGGCAGACGGGTCGGCCATGTTTGACCAGTACAGCTTCCCTTCCCTGCAGACGGTTGGCCACAAGTGGCAGACAGGTCGGCCATGTTTGACCAGTACAGCTTCCCTTCCCTCCAGACGGTTGGCCACAAGTGACAGACGGGTCGGCCATGTTTGACCAGTACAGCTTCCCTTCCCTCCAGACGGTTGGCCACAAGTGGCAGACGGGTCGGCCATGTTTGACCAGTACAGCTTCCCTTCCCTGCAGACGGTTGGCCACAAGTGGCAGACGGGTCGGCCATGTTTGACCAGTACAGCTTCTCTTCCCTCCAGACGGTTGGCCACAAGTGACAGACGGGTCGGCCATGTTTGACCAGTACAGCTTCCCTTCCCTGCAGACGGTTGGCCACAAGTGGCAGACGGGTCGGCCATGTTTGACCAGTACAGCTTCCCTTCCCTGCAGACGGTTGGCCACAAGTGGCAGACGGGTCGGCCATGTTTGACCAGTACAGCTTCCCTTCCCTGCAGACGGTTGGCCACAAGTGGCAGACGCATTGGCGTACATGCAGCTACACTAAACTAGTTCTAAATAGTCATTAACGTTTATTTATCTATCCAGGAGTTTCCTGAAACCAACTCCCACCGATACAACACATGGGAAACAGGAAAACACTCACATTTTACCTCTATGCACGAAGCTGCGATCGCTTTCTTGCCATCTTATCAATGATGCTAGAGGAAGACATTTCAGTAAGACAGTTGGAACATTGTTTATCTTGTTTGTGTTGTGAGCCTCAATGCTGCATAATCAATTCTTCTTTGTCATTGATCGCTGAGATAATTTCCTGTGATATGAGTGCAGATGTGCTATATGCACCTACATAGTTAGTCCCAGCATCTGGGCTGGATGAACTCTTTGTAATACTTTCTAGAACAAAGACAGCATCTGGGCTGGATGAACTCTTTGTAATACTTTCTAGAACAAAGACAGCATCTGGGCTGGATGAACTCTTTGTAATACTTTCTAGAACAAAGACAGCATCTGGGCTGGATGAACTCTTTGTAATACTTTCTAGAACAAAGACAGCATCTGGGCTGGATGAACTCTTTGTAATACTTTCTAGAACAAAGACAGCATCTGGGCTGGATGAACTCTTTGTAATACTTTCTAGAACAAAGACAGCATCTGGGCTGGATGAACTCTTTGTAATACTTTCTAGAACAAAGACAGCATCTGGGCTGGATGAACTCTTTGTAATACTTTCTAGAACAAAGACAGCATCTGGGCTGGATGAACTCTTTGTAATACTTTCTAGAACAAAGACAGCATCTGGGCTGGATGAACTCTTTGTAATACTTTCTAGAACAAAGACAGCATCTGGGCTGGATGAACTCTGGGATGAACTCTCTGCGTGCGTGCGTGCGTGCGTGCGTGCGTGCGTGCGTGCGTATATGTGCGTGCGTGCGTGCGTGCGTGCTTGTGCGTGCGTGCGTGGCTGGACATAATAATGTTAAAAATCATTGACATTATTTGTTTATTTATTCAGAATATCTTTAGCGCATTACCTAAAATGTTGTACAAAATCACTAGAAATAAACAACACGAAAAAAAAGGCATACGACACACACTGACACACACATACATGCACACACACACCTAACCAAACACACACACATACACACAAACACGCGCGTGCAAGCAAACAAACACAAAACATAGTACACATTATAAACATACCATTGAAGAATGATGACATGATATATAAATGTCACTACCACTAGTTGTTCACAGAGAGAGAGAGAGGGGGGGGGGGGATGGGGGGAGGGGGCAGAAAAAGAGACAGTCAGGCAGACAGACAGTGAGAGACAAAGACAAAGACACATACATTCAAAGAGACAGACAGAGCGAGAACTTCAAATGGTACAATAACATCAAGTTATAATGTGTTGGTCACCATGCTGAGAATGGACTACCCGTCAACACACATATGCGCGCACGCACACACACACGCTCGCACGTACGCACGTATGCACACCGCACACGCACGCACGCACGCACACGCACCGCAAGCACACACACACACAGACACACACACAAACATAAAACACAAAAACCAGAGGCACCACACACACAGAGGCACACACCCACCACAGAGCAAAA
>CM065698.1:51969222-51981047 GCA_017654935.2 Phymorhynchus buccinoides | reverse complement strand
GTGTCACCTGTTTGACAGGCAGCTTCAATTGATGGAGTTGTTGGACAGCGCTGCAATTTTGACAGATCTGGACCCTCAGTGTTTGCTCAGAGCTGTCGCCATGCTAGATAGTGTGACTGCAGAAGATGTCCAGGATAGGACATGAGGACACATCCCGAGCTGTCGCCATGCTAGATTAGTGGTGACGGCAGAGAGTCAGGATTCAGGACAGAGGACACATCCCACAAGCAGGTGTCCCTGCCAGAATATATATATGGTTACATGGGGTTTCCATTACAAACAGCCTCTCCACAATACTAAAACGTAAATGAAAGTAAACCATCAACACCAGAGGGCATACAACGCGGGGACCCAGTTCCCTCTACTCCTCATCCAGGAAGCAGCCCTCAGCATCGTGTTGAACTGCCCATTTTATTACATTGGGGCTCAATCTCAAACCGTAACGGCCATAAAAATGACAATGTACTGGTTTTAAATTGCAGCACTGTCACATCCATCGCGTACTATAAATAGACCACTGGCCTTGGCCCTTACTTCAACCGCTGCTCTTTTACATGTGAGCCAGTTTGCTGCTGCACAGGCCGACAGCTGGCTTGCAATGTGTAGTGCTGATATTATTCATTTCTAAGCCCTAACACACAGGCCGCCTTCACCCTGAACATTCCCTTGTTTACAATATCAGCCACATGTTTTTATTTGTCTCACCACTTTCTTATTTTTTTCAACACGTGTAGCAGTCTGTTTTCCTTCTACAATTACAACATTACAGGCGAAGAAAGAAGACTATAGAACTCTGCACGCTGCTCTACTATGTTTTGCTAGAAATTTAATAAGTGAATAACCCATCCTTAGCATCGTTTATTCCTTCGAAATAATTCAGGTAATTAAGGTAATTCAGTGGCTGCCAGTGAGAAAAAAGGCATGCGCGGCAGCGCTTAGCTTCCCTCCCTTCTATTAGCTAAGCGCCATGACAGGCCGTGTCGTCCAGTATGGCGTCGATGATCACATCTCATCATGTAATATTCACAAGTATACATATCAAAAACAAACACACCACACACGCACAACCACATCCACACACACACACACGCCGCATATACACCGACCTGGTTACACCCTCACTAGTCTGAGTAGTCTGGATGCTGAAATGAGTAGTTCGGGTGATAAATGTGTAGTCCTATTCATTATAACCACGAAACACTGCTCACTGAAATGAGTACCAATCAAGAATTAAAAAGCATTATTTATCATTTTGGAAGAGTATTAGGGTCCAAATTGAGTAGAATACTACTCGAAAATAGTAACTAAACGGGGTCTGATACACAACACGCACACTGGACAAGAATAGTTGATGGATATTCCTTTTCATACACATAATGACTACTTTAAAACAATGAACAATGTGCCAACTATGATACCATATGGGCTCCAGGAAAGTGTGGACTCACCTCAGAGACACCTGTAAGGTCCGGACAGGCACTGTATTTAGCGCCTGCAGAGGATGTGGAGTGGACTGGGGATACTGGTACTGCTTGCAGCTTCACCTAGTGACCAACGTCCTGTTCTGCAGCCTGTGACCCATGTCATGTTCACCTCGCCCGTGGCCCTGGGACGGCCTGATGGAAAGAAAGACGAACCATGACCAGGGTTAGCTGACGTTATCGCGCTAGATTGTGAAAGAGGTCCCATTCAACGCAATGCGCCCCCCCACCAACCCGGTTACCGTAACCATCTCGGAAACAACACCTGACAAACCACAATATGCAGAAAGCCAGTTAACATTGATCAGTCCTTACAAAGAATGATTCATTCCTATATGGTCTTGTTGACACCGAAAAGTTTGGTTTTGCAAGCATATTGTACGTTGATGTTTACCATAAACGTTATCACTGGTTTAACTGATAATATTGTTTTTTGCCACTTTCTCAATCGCAGTTCGGTTCTGTAACCCGTACTAATATAGCAAGCCTTTAGTCCATTTGCAAAGCCCTTGTTTCAATTGCATCAATGACGAGTAACTTTCCACTCGAGGATCTCTGCAATCAAACAGGTAAGTACCTCCAGACTGACTCTAGCTTACACAAAAACACACCAAGAGTAAACCTAGGCACAATAACACGGTATGTGGCCCTTGTGTGGGGCGGGCTGTCTTAATTCGTACATATTTAATTTGTAGAGTTTTCGCTAGTAAAATCAAGAGCACATATAGAACAGCTTTCATTTTTTGGTCACAATAAAATGAGGTTGTGTGTTGTTTTTCTTTCCAACTAATTCGAAATCGGGATTTTTTGAAAAATAACAAGCCAAAATCAGGATTCCCTGCTTGTTCCTGCCATTGCATCCTGCACACACACACACACACGCACACACACAACACGCAGCACGATGCGCACACGACCGCACATACGCGCACGCCGCACCTCACAACCACGCACACACGCGCGCGTCCTGATCCCTTTATTGTGGAAGGACGCTAAACTGAACAACAACAACAACACAACAACAACATACACACACCACACACACCCACACACACACGTCACACCACACACACACACGCACACCGCCCCAACAACGCAGCACACGCACACACCGCTCACGCACGCACACGCTCCACACACACACACACACCCACACACCCATAAACACAACACACACGCGTCTGAATCACTTATTGTGGAGGACCTAAACTGAACCAACAACACAACACTACACACCACACACACACACACAACACAACAACCACACCACACACACACACAACACACACACCACACACGCCCCACACACAAACACGCATGCACACGCCACACCCTCTCACGCACTGCACACGCACACGCACACACACACACACACACACACACACAGCACACACGCTTCTGAATCACTTTTGTGGAAGGACGCTAACTTAACAACACAACACAAAACACAACAACACCACACACACACACCACACACACAGCACACACACACTCACCAACACAAACACGCTGCACACGCCACACCGCGCACTGCACAGCACGCACGCACGCACGCCTACGCACGCACGCTACGCACACACACACAACACACACACACCACACACACACACACAACAACCGCCCCACACACACGCACATGCATACACACACACGTCTGAAGTCACTTATTGTGGAAGACGTTAAACTGAACAAACACACACACACACACACACCACACACACACACACACACACACACACACACACCAGCACGACGCACATGCAACACCACACACTCTGAATCACTTATTGTGGAAGGACGTTAAAACTGAACAGAAACACACACACACACACACACACACCACACACACACACACACGGTCTTCAGATTGGCTTAATCTTACGTCGTTAACCTTTATCCGTGGCATAGATTTTCTCCGCCACTGCCCAATTGTGTTTTAATTAGGTAAGACTTGCGGTTCATTCAGTGACACCTTTTCACTGCGTTTGCCTGCTATACAGGTTTGGACAACTGGACGGATTGTTGCTGGACATTGTCCTCCGCACTGGGACTAGGCTTCGAAGGGCCTAGCGCGATCACTGGTTATCTAGTCTTCTTCTCTTCTGCTGTCTTCTGCGTTCCCTAGGTCATATGGCCTAATGGGTAATTCCAACGCATGTGTCCGGTTTTTCCAGTTTTCAACTGGCCTCCCCGCTGCGTACAGCCGACACATTCCGATTTCGGATGACTCAAAGGAGAAGCTTTGGAAGATTTTCTTTTAAGGCAGGATAATGGGGCCCATAAGTCAAAAGATAGAGATAGACAGAAGCAAATGAGAAAATGCAGAGTCAAGAAGTGGCAGTAGAGTACTCTAACAGATCAGACAGAACTTCCAGAAATGTGGGGACTATCTTTGCAAGAAACAACCCGGTATCCCCACGGGTATCTAGATTCAATTAGGTCATAGCTGAAAGAATAAAAAGATTCTTTAAACAAAAAATAATAATCAAAAAACATGAAAGCTTACTTAGCTCAACATTACTTTCATGCGACATGTATGTGTATCTTCACAAGGGGCGAATTCACACAGCCCTCGACTGATTCAAAGACTAACCCATCCTTTAGCTACCTGATTCAATGCGAAATAAAATTTGGAGGACTCGGATCTATAATAAAGGCCCCAATCTAAAACTGTCCCTGTAGATCTGTTTATTATTGATCTGTTATTATTGCACTCATTTGCACTCCTAGCATCAATGAACCTTAAATGCTTGGTTTAGCTATATAGCAATGCGGTCTCCGTCTGTAGGCCTACAGTTCAAAAACAAACTGCTCGTTTGAGGCCAGCTTATTAATAGTTTAACGCGCAATATTATTGACATGGTGGTACAAATATATGACGCGGTTTCCTTCATTAACTCTCGGACCTGCGTGTTGAAGTTTATGTCCCCTGTACAGGTTTCCGGTTTTCAAGGTATACGCCAAGGTCAATGGTCATGGGCGGCAAAAGTTTGCTCGAAGCCTTCCTCTCATGGGACACACACCACACAATATTCCAATTTGGGGGTTGACGGGGGTTGGTTTGGGGGGGGGGGGCGTGTGTGCGGTGGGGGGTGTTCATGGGAAGAATGATGCTTTTTTTTGTTTTAGTTGTTGGGTCCCCAATTATTAAAACGGAGCTACAATGGTTGAACCACGATTAGAACCTCTCTGTTTAACTAATTAGGCTTATCAGTTCGTTTTTTCCTTTTAGTCTCTTTGCCGTCTAGCGATCGCAGAGGAGTATGTTTTCGTTCGGTTTGTTTCCTTTTTTGTTCGTTTGTTTGTTCTTCTTTTCTGTCTGTCCCAAGGTCTACCGAACCGCTTGACCGAATCGCTTCAAATTTGTGTGTTTGTGTGTCCACCATGAGAGGAAGACGATCCGCGGCAACATAAAAACGTTTTGCCGCCCTGACCTTGACCTTGGCGGTATGACCCTTGAAAACCGAAACCGTTAGGGGCCATAACTTCCACACCGCAGGTCCTGAGTCTCAAGACCTTGGCAATGGAGTACTTTCCCTTATGGCCGTTCTGCTATGGCGTCCATGAGTCAGGTCAAGGTCATGGAGATCGGTATGCCTTGAAAGTGTAGGGGTCTAAAATAATTGGTTTTTCTGTCCCACTCTATCTCCCGACCCGGCTTCACAGAATCATTTTCCATTTTGTGTGGTGGTGTGTCCACATAAGAGGAAGGCTCCGCTCATAAATTATGCCGTTGTGACCTTCCCTTGGTGTATGACCTTGAAAACCGAAATTTTAAGGGCTATAACGTCCACACGGTTGGTCTTAGGGACTTCAAACTTTCAAGTAGGTACTTTGGATTACGGTTTGTTCTGATGATGCATACTGATCAAGGTCACGGTCAAGGTCATGGAGATCGTAGGCCTTGAAATTATAGTGTTCTAAATTGGGTTTTCACCACAAAGTAAAAATACAATATTGTCACGACCCGGTGAAATCGTACTCAGCGTCACCGGTACCGGCGTTACCTGTACTAGGCGTTACCGTACTAGGCGTTACCGGTACGGCGTTTGCGCTAGTATATATAATAATAATAATAATAATGAAACGACACTTATAGAGCGGGTTTTTTTATCGAGCACAAAGCGCTTTACATCAGCACTGAAACACTCCACACACGCACACATGTAAGACACGACTGTGCCACCACCAAAAGAAAGACTCCACCCCACCACCACCCCCCCTGCTTTCTCGTAAATTCCATTGTTCGTGTTTGCCTTTCTTACCAACATGAGCTGGTATTTTATGAACCTTTTCAGCTATTATCTTTTGTTTAAAATAATTAATTGCGTCATGATAAACGGCCATTATCATATAGCCCCCCCCCCCCGCCTCCCCCCCAAAGTACTTGCAGTACACAAGAACATTTGTCACAGTCGTGGTTCAATGCGTTTTCCCGTCTTATTAGGGGGGGGGGGGGGGGGGGGGGGGGGGGGGGGGGGGGGGGGGGGATGGGGGGGGGCGGTGTAGGGTAGGGTTATGGTTGTTATTCCAAGAAGATAGAATTCAGCTGAAAAGGTTAATACAATACAGCTTAATGTTTGGTAAGAAAGGCAAAACGGAAAAATTGAATTAACCGAGAACGTGTAGGGGGGGTGGCACAATCTTGACTTTACCAGATTCTTGTTTTCTTCTGTCCTGTCTGATTTCCTAACTTCTGTGTCTCTCCTTTTTTCTGTTCACCTTTCTCCCCCTACTTTTTGCTCCCCCTCCATTCTCTCAACATTTGAGGTTGGGTTCTCATCACCCCCGCCCCCCACGACACACACACACACACTTTCCTTCACCTCCTCCTATTTCTCCTCTCCCTCCTCCGTCAAGTATTAGTTAGGCCTAGTGTATTGCTGACAGCTTGTGTTAGTGTAGAGATTTCCCGGTGCTAAGCCTGCGTGGGCGGGCGGTGTCCGAGATGTCTGCATCTGTCCCCCCATCTTAACAAATTGAGTGTGTACTCTGTCCGTCTGTCTGCCTATTTCTTTCTTACCTTTGCTATAATTTATCTCCTCCTTCCATTCGTTCTCTTTTTGCTCTCTTCTCCCCATTTCTTCTTCTTCTTGTTATTCTTTTCTTCTTTTCCCCTTTTCTTCTTTTCTGTCTCTCCCTCTCTCTTTCAATTCACAACGTGAGGCCTACTACTAGTGGTAAGGATAGACCAGCCTTTCTGTCTCTCCTCTCCTTTCACAACGTGAGAGCCTACTTAACTAGTGAGGATAGACCAGGCCCTTTTCTTTCTCTGATTTTGCTATTTGTTTGGCTGCTTAGAGTCAGGAATTCCTCCTTTCCTCTTCCTCCCCCCCCCCCCCCCCCTTTTTTCCGCTATGTCTTTATGTGTTTGTGGCAGCCACATACCTATACTCACTTGTCGGTCGGTCAGGTCCTGTCGTCCAAATTGTCGCACGTCAAATCGAGGCTACACTTCTGGCCGCTCTTAAAAGGTGTATTTTAAAAGCCTACAAATAATAAACATATTATAATCAACATTGTTTGCTCCCGGAGGTTACTGTACTGCTGGAGTGTCCTCTATATGCTTTGTTGTATTGCTGACACCACAGACTACATAGTATGTTATGGGGCGCCGACGTGCTAAAAGACCAGTTAACTACTTAACTGGCATTACTATTCCAGTTAAGTACTTAACTTACCGGAAGCGGAAATCGCATATACAAGTTAACTAGTTAACTGACATTTCGAAGGTTTTTTCCGTTTGAGAGGGGATTATTTTCTGAAGGTTTTGTAACACGCAATGTAATTGGTCGGTGTCGTTTTTGTTTGTTGTTGTTTTTTACTTAACGATTAGACTACCTGCGTCAAGTGCTATTGACCCTGACCCTTTTCCGCAAATATGGCTGATGATCGTTTTGCACGTGCCAATTTGCCTGAAGTTGCATCTGTAATAGATGCAGCGAAACGTGTGCTACGTTAATGTAGAGCCTACACCGTCTCAAAAAGATATGCTTCTAAAGTTGCAGCAAGATTTGACTACCATACGTTCATTGGACAGTAATTCAACCTAACGGATACAATCTATTCACTAACTCATAAGAAACGGACAATGATATATTTGTACTATTTGATGCTATTTGGGGATTATTTCAGTTACTAAAACGTATTTGGAGCAATTTCTGGGGAAAGATTGCTGATCTGCAGTATCCAATGGGATTTCGTGTTACAAAAACAAGTTAACTAGTTCAACCATGATAAAATGCCACTTAAGCAGTTAACTGACCGGAAGCGGAAATTCAAAAGGAAGTCCACTTAAGTAGTTAACTGGTAATTTATCACGTTTTGGGAAGAAGAAAGTCCACTTAAGTAGTTAACTGGTATTTTATCACGTTTGAGCCCGATCAGTAGGCCCTATAACGGAGAAACAGAGTAAGGCTCGGTGTACATCTCGTGTCTTGGCTTATACAAAGCATCTGTTTTGTTTCAGTCTGTTTTTTTCTCACACCTGCTACCCCCCCATGTCATTCACACTGACTGGCGTGCGTTGTGTACGTATTTGGTCCACTGTTGCCCATGCCGTTTGGGTCTTGGGGAAGGAAGACCAAAAGAAGCAGGCCTGCTTCTGTCATAACCTGTCAGCGAGTCAAAAGCAACAAGGCGTGTGCTACCTTTCACACGATTGTCAAACATGTTGGGTCCTCGGTAGAACACAGATGGACACCGAGCATAAAGTGGAAAAGGAATTTCCCCCGCGTCCACCCCTCCCCACCCCATCCACCCCTATCCTCATCCCATCATACAAATGGCGCTTCACGCCAGGTCGTGATACAGAAGGGAAAAGACATACGTTAGACCTTTCATTGAAATACCCTTTTCAAGAAGGGTTGTGGGGTGTGTAGGCGTGTGTGTTTGTGGGGGGGGGGGGGGGGGGGGGGGGGGAGTAAACACACACATTAAGACTGGAAAATGATTGTTGACAAAGTACATAAATTAAAATTAAGATCGATTGAGTTTGCAACATAATATAGTATCTTCTCGTAGCATGGCAAACAAGACAGACAAAATGACGCACAGTAGAATAACCAAAGCTTAAAAATCACAGATAACAATAACAGCGTTCACAATCTTACTAATCACACAATAAAACAGTGTTCATCAGCATTCCTAATGGAAATCAGAATTTCTTATAGAAATGTTGAGTGTTCTTCTCCTGGTGTAATAAACGAGCCCTTCCTCTAGGATACATCAAACAAAGTCTGCTCTGCAAGCTTATATGCTTGCTCGTTACCAAACAGAGCATTCATAGAACCCCATCACCATCCCACCCCATCCGCACCCCAGATTAAGCACTGTTGAATAAATATTTTCATAAATAAGTTATTATTTCTGTGCAGTTGTCTGCACAGAAATATATATATATGGTTACATGGCGTTTCCATTACAACATCTCTTCCATCAGTGCTAAAAAGTAAGTTAATAATGCTGTTTTCATAAATAGAAAGTTCGTCCAATCTTCACATCCACAACCATTCTTTCAACTCTTACGACTGATAAGCAACAATTCCTGATAACAAACAAAAAACCAAATTAACGTTTCTTAAGTTGAAAGCTAACTTCTCCCATTTTTCAAACAGATTAAAAGAAGGAAAGGACTTATCAAGTTATTACTAAGCTACAGCAGCAGAGAAGCTTTAACATAACGGACTTGGTGACACGTCTAAAGCTTTTGGTTAAACAGAATGATATCCTTCTTCTTACAAAAAATGCATTGCATCAGCATGTTCACACATTGTTTTACAAAATTCTTTTCATAAGATGTTTCATGTATAACAAAATAGACACAGAAAACAACAGTAATTGGTTTGACAGGAACTCTTTCCCAGTGGTAAGCTGCGGTATCTTTACCTCTCTTTGTCCACGTGTCACCTGTTGACAGGAGCTTCAATGTTGATGGGAGTTGTTGACAGCAGCTTCAATGTTGACCAGATACTGGACCCTCAGTGTTGCTCAGAGCTGTCGCCATGCTAGATAGTGGTGACGGCAGAGAGGTCAGGATAGGACATGAGGACACATCCCACAAGCAGGTGTCTGCACAGAAATATATATATGGTTACATGGGGTTTTCATTACAACAGCTCTTCCACCAATACTAAAACGTAAATGAAGGAATACCTCAACACCAGAGGGCATACAACCAGGGACCCAGTTCCCTCTACTCCTTCATCCCAGGAAGCAGCCATCAGCATCTGTGATTGAACTGCCCATTTTATTACCAGTTGAGGCATCACATCTCAAACCGTAAACGGCACATAAAAAATGACAATGTACTGGTTTTTAAATTGCAGCACCTGTCACATCCATCGACGTACTATAAATAGACCACTGGCCTTGGCCGCTTACTTCAACCGCTGCTCTTTTACATGTGGAGCCAGGTTTGCTGCTGCAGCCGAAAGCTGGCATTGCTGGATATTATACATTTCTAAGCCTACACACACCGCCTTGACCCTGACACATTCCTTTTTACAATATCAGCCACATGTTTTATTTGTCCACCACTTTCTTATTTTTTTCAACACGTGGTAGCAGTCTGTTTTCCTTCATACAAGTACACATTTACAGGCGAAAGAAAGAGGACTATAGAACTCTGCACGCATGCTCTACTATGTTTGCTAGCAATTTAATAAGTGAATAATAACAATATCCTTAGCATCGTTTATTCCTTCGAAATAATTCAGGTAATTAAGGTAATTCAGGTGGCTCCAGTGAGAAAAAAGCATGGCGCGGCAGCGGCTTAGCTTCCCTCCCTTCTTTATTAGGCTAAGCGCCATGACAGGCCGTTCGTCCAGTATGCGTCGATGATCACATCTCATCATGTAATATTCACAAGTATACATATCAAAAAACAAACACACACACGCACACTCACATCCACACACACACACACACGCGCATATACACCAGACCTGGTTACACCCTACACTAGTCTGGAGTAGTCTGGATAGCTGAAATGAGTAGTTCTGGTGATAAATGTGTAGTCCTATTCATTAGAACCACAAAACACTGCTCACTGAAAATGAGTAGCAATCAAGAATTAAAAAGCATTATTTATCAGTTTTGAAGAGTAGTAGAGGTCCAAATTGAGTAGAATACTACTCGAAAATAGTAGACTAAACAGGTCTGATACACACACACGCACACATGACAAGAAATAAATTATGGCATATCCTTTTCATACACATAAATGACTACTTTACACAATGAACAATGGTGCCAACTATGATACCATAGTGAGCTCCAGGAAAAGTGTGACTCACCTCAGACACCTGTAAGGTCGGACAGGCACTGTAGGTTTACCGTCCTGTCAGGGATGTGGAGTGGACTGGGGATACTGGTACTGCTTGCAGCTTCAACCTAGTGCCAGACTTCCTGGTTCTGCAGCCTGTGGAACCCATGTCAGTGTTCACCTCAGCCCGGTGGCCCTGGAGACGGCCTGATGGAAAGACAAAGAAGGAAACCATGACCAGGGTTAGCTGACAGTTATCGCGCTAGGAATTGTGAAAGAGGGTCCAGTCAACGGCAATGCCCCCCACCAACCGGCACCGTAACCATTATCATGGAAACAACCACCAGTGAAAAAACCACAATATCAAAGCCACTGTTAAACAATTGATCAGTCCTTACAAAGATGATTCATTCACTAATAGGTCATTGTTTTCAGTATTTTGGTTTTGCAAGCAATATTGTACTGATGTTTACCAGTAAACGCCAGGGCTGATAATATTGTTTTGCCAACGTCTCATCACAGTTCGGTTCTTGTAACTCGTACCAATATAGCAAGCTTTTATTCACATTTGCAAAGCCTTGTTTCAGTTGCAATCAAATGACGAGTACTTTCCACTCGGATCTCTGAAAATCTAAAACAAGTAGTACCTCAAAGACTACGCTTAGCTTACACAAACACACACAAGAGTGAAACCTAGGCACAATAACAACGGGATGGCCTTGTGTGGGGCGGGCTGTCTTAATTCGTACAGTATTTATTTGTAGAGTTTTGCTAATAAAATCAGAGCACATATAGACAGCTTTCATTTTTGGGTCACAATAAAATGAGGTGTGTGTTGTTTTTCTTTCCAGACTAATGCGAAATCGGGATTTTTTGAAAAATAACAAAGCCAAAATCAGGATTCCTGCTTTTTTGCCATGTGCATGCACACGCACACACACACAAACACGCACACACACGCACACACACGCACACGCGCACGCACACGCACACGCACACGCACACACGCGCGCGTCTGAATCACTTATTGTGGGAACACACGCTAAACTGAACAACAACAAACAACAACAAACACACAC
>CM065698.1:51949222-51966722 GCA_017654935.2 Phymorhynchus buccinoides | reverse complement strand
CGCAAACATTATTGCCGTCGTGACCTTGACCTTGGCGTATGACCTTGAAAACCGAAAATATTTAAGGGGCTATAACGTCCACACCGTTGGTCTTAGGGACTTCAAACTTGGCATGTAGGTACTTTGGCTTACGGTTGTTCTGATGATTGCATACTGATCAAGGTCAAGGTCAAGGTCATGGAGATCGGTAGGCCTTGAAAGTGGTAGGGGTCTAAAAATTGGGTTTTCAGCCACAAAAGTAAAAATACAATATTTCACGGACCAGGTGAAATCGGTACTCAGCGTCACCGGTACTTGGCGTTACCTGTACTAGGCGTTACCGGTACTAGGCGTTACCGTTGCGCTAGTTGCGCTAGTAATAATAATAATAATGATAATAATAAACGAACACTTATAGAGCGGGTTTTTTATCGAGCACAAAGCGCTTTACAATCAGCACTGAAACACTCACACGCACACATGTAAACACGACTGTGCCACCACCACCACCACCACCACCACCACCACCACCCCTGCATTTCTCGGTTAATTCCATTTGTTCGTGTTTGCCTTTCTTACCAAACATGAAGCTGTATTTTATGAACATTTTCAGCTAATTATCTTTGTTTAATAATTAATTGCAGTCATGATAAAAGGCCATTATCTAATAGCCCCCCCCCCCAAAAGTACTGCAGTACACCGCGGTATTTGTCACAGTCGTGGTTCAATGCGTTTTCCCGTCTTATTAGGGGGGGGGGGGGGGGTGTAGGGGTAGGGTTAGGGTTGTTATTCCAAGAAGATAATCAGCTGAAAAGGTTAATAAAATACAGCTTTATGTTTGGTAAGAAAGGCAAAAACGGAAAAATTGAATTAACCGAGAACTGTAGGGGGGGTGGCACATCTTGACCTTTACCAGGATTCTTGTTTCTTTCTGTCTGTCTGATTTCCTCAACTCTTCTGTGTCTCTCCTTTTTTCTGTTCACTTCTCCCCCTACTTTTTCTCCCCTCTCCTCATCTCTCATACTATTTGGAGAATTGAGGTTTCTCATCACCCCCCCCACACACACACACACACACACACACACACTTTCCTTCACCCTCCTCCTATTTCTTCCTCTCCCTCCTCCGTCAAGTTTAGTTAGGCCTAGTGTATTGCTGGCAGCTGTGTTTAGTGTAGAGATTTCCCGGTGCCTGAAGACTGCGTGGGCGGGCGGTGTCCGAGATGTCTGCATCTGTCCCCCCCTCTTACAAATATGAGTGTGTACTCTGTCCGTCTGTCTGCCTATTTCTTTCTTACCTTTGCTATAATTTTATCTCCTCCTTCCATTCGTTCTCTTTTTCTCTCTTTCTCCCATATTCTTCTTCTTCTTGTTATTCCTTTTCTTCTTTTCCTTTTCTTTCTTTTCTGTCTCTCCCTCTCTCTTTCAGAACGTGAGAGCCTACTAACTAGTGTAAGGATAGACTCAGCCTTTTCTGTCTCTCCCTCTCTCTTTCACAACGTGAGAGCCTACTAACTAGTGTAAGGATAGACTCAGCCTTTTCTTTCTCTGATTTTTGCTATTTGGTTTGCTGCCCTCTCTCTTTCACAACGTGAGAGCCCTTTTACTAACTAGTGTGGCAGCACAAACCTATAACTCAGCCTTGTCGGTTTCTCTGATCGGTCAAATTGTGCACTTCAATTCGGTTACACTTCTGCTCTTAAAAGTAGTCAAAATTCGTACAAAATAATAAACCTATGTAATACCTCACCAAACAGACACCGAGTATGCGGTGCTTCTTTTGATGAGTATAAGTAGGATACATAGTTTTAAATGTTTTCCAAAAGATATAAAAAAGTTACGAAATGGTGCAGAGATAACATTCTGGTTTACAGATTAAAATTATTGAAAAGCCAGGGGAGGTAACTCATGATTGGAGTGGTAAAAATAGACCGCGTGCCACAAACTATTGCGATTTCGCGCTTGTTTTTGTTTGCTCCCGGAGGTTACTGTACTGCTGGAGTGTCCTCTATATGCTTTGTTGTATTGCTGACACCACAGACTACATAGTATGTTATGGGGCGCCGACGTGCTAAAAGACCAGTTAACTACTCAACTGGCATTACTATTCCAGTTAAGTACTTAACTTACCGGAAGCGGAAATCGCTTATGCAAGTTAACTAGTTAACTGACATTTCGAAGTTTTTTTCCGTTTGAGAGGGGATTATTTTCTGAAGGTTTTGTAACACGCAATGTAATTGGTCGGCGTTTTTTTTTTGTTTTTTTTGTTTACTTAACGATTAGACTACCTGCGTCAAGTGCTATTGACCCTGACCCTTTTCCGCAAATATGGCTGATGATCGTTTTGCACGTGCCAATTTGCCTGAAGTTGCATCTGTAATAGATGCAGCGAAACGTGTGCATTTGCCTTCTAGGGGATTTTAATGCAAGGACAGGTAACCTTGAGGATTACACTTACGAAGGAAATAATAGAATTGATCTACTGGATATACATGATGACAGTGATGCTAGCAACATTCAACCCCCCAAAAGAGTATCGCAGGACAGAACGACAAATAATACTGGTCACAGATTGCTAGATTTTTGCAAAACGATAACCATGTTAATTGTTAATGGTCGCACGGGTCGAGATGCAGATGTAGGGAAATGTACTTGCAAGAATGTGAGTGTTGTTGACTATGTCCTTGCATCATCCAATCTTTACTGTCTAATCAATAAGTTTGAAGTTTTGGAATTTTGTGAACTATTTTCGGACGTTCACTGTCCCCTGGTAATGTCGATAGAGTTATTAAATCCTGTAGTTTACACAAATATTCACACTTCTAATAGGAACACTTGTACCGATGGGCCAGATATAAAGTATCCAAAATGGCAAAAGGAAAAGGAGGAGCAATTTATAGCTAGTTTAGAAGATGACAAAATACAGGAGGTAAACAATGCTCTGAATCGTTTACTATCTTCTCCAGAATCTACTAATCGTGATGATGTTAACAACGTAGTAGGGAATATCAGTAACATAATTTTTAAAAGTGTAGATGATAATAATATGTTTAAAATTAGTAAGAAAAGGAAAAGTTATAAAAGAAAACACGAGAATCAAGAGTGGTATAATCAGGCTTGTGAGAACAAGCGCAAACAATTCTTCAATACTAAGAACAGGTATCAAAGGGCAAAATCTGCTCCAAATCTTGCCAGTAAGAAAAAAGCAAGTAAGGCATATAAAAAAGAAATGAATAAACAATTTAGACTTTTTAGAACAAAAATAGAACATAATATTCGATTGCTTAAAAGTGCAGACCCAAAAGCCTACTGGAAAATAATTAATGGAACTAAGTCTGAAAGCAGCGAACTACTGTCAAAAATATCATGTGACGCTTTTTATGAACATTTTAAAAACATGAACCAAGCTGATACCGCCTCTGGTGAAACGGTCACTGAGGCTAGCCCCGATATAGATGTTAACAGCAGCAGCATTCTAAACAGCCTTTTCACTGAAGAGGAAGTTCAGAAAGCTATCCAGAAGTTGAAGGCTAGCAAAGCCCATGGACATGATAAAATACTGAATGAATTTCTAAAAGCTTCAAGCAGTAAAATGTTAGTATTATATACAAACGTTTTCAATTTAGTTCTAACTTGCAGCAAAATTCCAGAAGAGTGGGCCATTGGGGAAATAATACCTATATACAAAAAGAAAGGTTGTAATAAAGACCCAAATAACTACAGAGGAATTACATTGCTCAGTTGCTTTGGCAAATTGTTCACTAGTCTACTTAATAATAGATTAAACAACTATTTCGAACTCAATTCAACAATAGGGCATGAACAAGCAGGCTTCCGTGCAGGACATTCAACCACTGATCATATTTTCACCCTACATTGCATAATTGATTACTTTTTATCAAAAAGAAAAAAGTTATACTGTGCGTTTGTTGACTATGAAAAAGCCTTTGATTATGTAAATAGAGCTTTTTTGTGGCAGAAACTAATTAACTCTGGAGTGGACGGTTTGATCTTAAGCGTTATTAAAGACATGTATAGCATAGCAAAATCAGTAGTTAGGGTGGAAGGAAACTGTTCAAAGTCTTTTCAGTGCTCAGCAGGGGTCCGCCAAGGAGAAAATCTTTCGCCAATATTGTTTGCTGTTTATCTTAACGATTTTCAGTCCTTGATATCAGAGGACATGAACGGGCTACATACTTTAAAGAGGGAGGCTGGGGGGCTAGGTTGGAGTGAAGAAGAACAGAATATAATGCTAAAAATGTTTCTATTATTATATGCTGATGACACAATTTTATGTGCAGAATCAGTAGAGGACTTACAAAAAGCATTAGACGCAATGCATGAATATTGCAATAAATGGAATTTACGAGTTAATATTAAAAAAACAGAAGTTGTTGTGTTTTCTAGAGGTAAAATACGAAATATTCCTCAATTCCAATACGAGGGGAAAAGTATCAAAACGGTATTTGGCTATAACTATTTGGGCATCTATTTTAACTATAACAATAAATTTAGTGTCGCCCAAAAACAACTCTATGACAAAGCATCACGAGCTATGTTTTGCCTCTTAAAAAAGTGTAAAAAGATGATGTTACCTATAGATATAAAAATAGAGTTATTCGACAAAATGATTACTCCCATTCTTCTTTACGGAAGTGAGGTATGGTGCCATAACATAACAGATTTAGCTTCAAAACTACAACTTCGTTACTATAAAATTGTTCTCAAATTAAATAAAAGTACACCAAGCTGTATGGTTTATGGGGAATTGGGGCAGTACCCTTTAGAGATTCAAGCGAAGAGCAGAATGTTGCATTTTTGGTTTAAGCTTGTCAATGATGCTAACCAGTCCAAATTATCATGTACCATGTATCGTTTTATGTTACATTTGTATAAAGAAAACAAACATGTGTCACCTTTCATTTTCTGTCAAAACTTTATTAGATAACCTTGGATTGAGTGGTTTGTGGCTACAGCAACCACACACCAATATTTCACAAAACTGGTTTAAATCTAAAGTTTTACTCACCCTAAAAGATCAATTTATCCAACAGTGGTTCTCGCAGCTGGAAGAAAAACAAATATTCAGTAACTATAAATTGTATAAAGATATGTTTTCTTGTGAGGATTACTTCAAAATGTTACCCGAAAACTTATTATTGTTTTTTGTAAAATTTAGAACATTAAATCATAGATTATCCATTCAAACGGGGAGAATCCAAAATATCCCACATAGTGAAAGGTTTTGCTCGAAGTGCGACCACCAAGCTCTAGGAGATGAATTTCATTATGTTTTTGAATGTCAAACGTTTCAGGATGCTAGAAAACGTTATTTGCCAAATTATTGTTTAAAAAACCCAAACGTAATAAAGTTTAATTCCTTATTTCAGGCAAAAAATAAAAGAACTCTCAGTCGTTTAGTTTGTTTCATAAAGGTTATCTTAAAAGAGTTCTGAACCTTAGTTGATACCACGTACCTCATACCACATTCACATTTTTTCTTTTTTTTCTTTTTTTCTTTTTTTTTCTTCTATTATTCACACATCTTGGTCACCATGTCTGAGTTTATGTCCTAATTGTTTCTTGTCTTGTTTCATATGTCAATATTTGTTAATGGAGATAAGTTAATTAGCGGTTTAAAAAAAAGGATTAATATGTGCAATTCCAGCAACTGTGTTGTGCATGTATATGTGTGTGTGTGTGTGTGTGTGTGTGTGTGTGTGTGTGTGTGTGTGTGTGTGTGTGTGTGTGGGTGGGTGTATGAAGCTGTATCTGTGCATGATGGTATAATGTGCCTGTCTATATGGTGATGAGTACTGTTAAAAAAAAAAGTGTTTTTGTTGGTTTTTGTTGTTGTTTTTGTTTGGAGCCTATGTAATACTATGCTGATGTGTACTGTTATGGGGTCTTTTGGGCTGTTGTTTGTAATGTTTGATGCCGCAGGTGTGAATGGTACGTGTATGCATTTTCTTGTGCCCCCAGGTTTTTTTTGAAATAAAGTTGATTTGATTTGATTTGTTAATGTAGAGCCTAGGCCGTCTCAAAAAGATATGCTTCTAAAGTTGCAGCAAGATTTGACTACCATACGTTCATTGGACAGCAATTCAACCTAACGGATACAATCTATTCACTAACTCATAAGAAACGGACAATGATATATTTATACTATTTGATGCTATTTGGGGATTATTTCAGTTACTAAAACGTATTTGGAGCAATTTCTAGGGAAAGATTGCTGATCTGCAGTATCCAATGAGATTTCGTGTTACAAAAAAACAAGTTAACTAGTTCAACCATGATAAAATGCCACTTAAGCAGTTAACTGACCGGAAGCGGAAATTGAAAATAAAGTCCACTTAAGTAGTTAACTGGTATTTTATCACGTTTTGGGAAGAAGAAAGTCCACTTAAGTAGTTAACTGGTATTTTAATTGATTGTAAAGCGCTTTGGGCTCATCTGAGGTAAAGCGCTATATAAATGTACTGTTATTATTATTATTATTATTATTATTCTTATCACGTTTGAGCCCGATAGTATGTGCTGACACTGTGACAGTGACCTGTCTGATTCTCCTTCTCTCTTTATGTCTGTCTACTCTTCCTCTAGGCTAAATTCCTTTCTCTTCCTTACTTCCCTTCCCCTGCCTCTTTTCATTCGTTCTTCTTCTTTTTCCAACATATTCTTCTTTTACTGGATTTGTCTTTTTCTACTTCCTTCTCTCTCTCTTCCTCTCTCTGTGTCTCTGTCTCTGTCTCTGTCTCTCTCTCTCTCTGTCTTATCAACTACTTCACCATCACTACTATACAGCTGCTCCGCCAACCAGGTTCCTTCCTTTGCCTCTCGGGGGCCAGCCAATTTAGTCACTATGCTGTGCTAGGCCTAGGCCTACTTTCCTGCTGCTGCTACCATAGAAGTAGAAAAGAGAAGCTAACAGCAGTCTGGACGCCAATTTTCATTGGACGATAGGCCTAGGCTAACTTCGTAACTTGTAACAAAGTTTGACTCCCACGCTCCAGCCCAAAATCAAAGTGTGACTAAACTGTCAGTAACTGAGTCTTACTTGTCGAGAAACCCCTTCTCATAGCACAACGATGCAACAGAAAGGCCGATGTCTTGCAACAAAAACACCTATTGTTTTCCACTGGTCTACTTCCAGCCTACTTCATGAACGGCATTAGTTTGCAACAGCTTTGCAGCAGGCGACAGATGCTGGAGCCATGGAACGCTGGGAAGATCTCTATATTTTTAGTTCATTTCTTTTCAGTTGCTTCTTTCATTTTGTTTTATTTTTCTTCCTGCTGCTCCACAACCACGCTGTCTAATTATCCAGTTGGATAGCTCAGCGTTACGAGTCAGAATCAGACGATACTAATGAAAACAAGTGCAACGCCGAGCAGTAGCAAAGTCCCCTCGCAGCATCGCCGAGCTACTCGGAAATCAGAATGTGTCGGCTGTGCACATAAATAAAAACGCATCAAAACAGCACGTAACTACATAAAAACGCATCAAAACAGCACGTAACTGAATAGTTTTTTTATATATAGCCTTGGGGTTCGGACCCGTGATTTGAGCGCGCGCGATCATGCGCACACGCGCGCACAGAAAAATTCATGACAACTGTGTTATAGACCATTCATCAAGAAATGTTGTGAAAAAAACCTGCATTGAAATACATGCAAAACTTCGCGAGATATTAGCGATTATGTGTTTCGGGGTTTGAACCCCGTAACTGGCGCGACCTTGACCTTAATGTAAAACTAAATACATCAGTGGATAGCTTGCATCTTGGCAAACTAGTATACCAAATTTGATGATGACTGAATAGTTTTTGAGAAAAACGGACGCATAGCCGGACGGACGGACGGAGGCACGCCGGACGGACGGACGGACCAGACCAAAAACAATAGTTCCCCGAACCTTCGGCTCGGAGACTAAAAATGGCCGCCACTCGCTGACATCGTCCAATGAAAATCGGCGTCCAAACTGCGCTTAGCTTCTCGTAGGTAGGGAGGGGGGGGGGGGGTGGCACATCTTGACCTTTACCGCGCTTTTTATCGAGCACAAAGCGCTTTACAATCAGCACTGAAACACCCACACACGCACACACACCACACACTGCACAACAGACACACACGCACGTACGTTGCACAGAAACCATTAGGCCTATTGCTTATCCAATGATCCATCTGAAAATATAAAACATTTACTTTGACTTTGATGAGCACGCACACGAGTCAACGTGTTGTTGCACACAGACATGTATACACACACAGACATGTATACACACACACAGACATGTATACACACACAGACATGCATACACACACATATATGTATACACACACAGACATGTATATAATATACACACAGACGTGTATACACACACAGACATGTATACACACACACACACATGTATACACACACAGACACACCCACACTTAATCAAAAACACACAGAAAACGCACACTTACACAAACATACACGCGCGCACGCACACAGACACATACAAACACACACGTGCATTCGCACTCACACACATACTCGCACACACTCACCCCCCCCCCCCCACCCCCACCCCCCCACTCTCTAGCCAATCACAATCTCTATTACGTTTACATTGTTGTATTCGAAAGATCCATCTATTGCTTTAAAGAGCTCCACATTGGTGGAGGAATGCGCTATATAAATGATTCACTATTATTATTATTATTATTATTATTTACTGAGGTACTATAATTATGTGTGAGCCCACTCCAGCATCACCCTTCTTCTTTATCTTCTTCTTCTTCTCTTCTTCTTCCAGTCAATCAGCCAACTTCATCAGGTTGAAGATATTTGCTGATATAATGGAGAAAAAACCGAAACAAACGAAGGTCTGTGATCGGCGACAAAATGTGTCAGACACAGCAGAAAAAAAGAAAAAAAGGAACAAATAATAGATAGATAAATAGAAGTAAATAAAGAAATAATAAACATCATCATCAACAGCATAACAACAACACTCATACTACCATAGAAACCAAAACAAAACAATTAATTCAGACTCACCTGTTTGGTTCAAACCCGAATTTCACCCATCGTCTTTTCTCAAGTGAAGGTTCGCTGTCTGCAGCCAGCCACGGGGTGTGTAGGCCCACCGAGGCTAAGAATAGGTAGGCCTGGTATTGTTCACTGTCTGGAACAATCAGGTCCATTATGGTGAAATCTGCCGCTAGAATGTGTTCATTCAGTCAGTTTACTTCGTAACACCCCCACTTTAAAGTCTTCACATCAATTTCGTGATAACGAATCCCTCACATGCTCCACTCGGCTCATCCTGCTCTCTAGGCCTAGCCTATCCGATTCGGTGCCGGGCATTTGTGCTTACGCCTAGGCCCTAGGCTAGCCTTCAGCCCATTTCCGTCCCCATACCAGCCTGAGCAGCCAAACAGACGCCTTGCCAAATTAGGAGCGCTAGCCATCACCTGCACGTGCGGCGACGGTTGATTGGTTAGTGGGTAGATGGACGCTAGCTCAGCCTCGCTGGCCAGTAGCCTAGGCCTAGGCCTAAGCTAGCAGCAGAGACAGAAGGGCTCTCCCCTTCTTTACACTCTCTGCTAGGCTAGCAGGCACAGAGCTTTCTATTTCCGTGGTAGCAGGCCTACAGCAGCCACAAATTACTAGACTATTGTTGATGGTGCGCGGACAAAAGCCCACCAGACGAAAGCCCACCTCTTTATCTGGGAAAACGGACACAACCCCACTTTGTCTCTCTCTCTCTGTGTTTCTGTGTGTCTCTCTAGACATTGCCCCTGTCTCTCTATGAGTATAGGTCTCTGTCTCTAACTCTCTGTCTCTCTCTGTCTGCCTCTCTCTCCAGTCTCAGTGTTTCTCTCTCTCTCTCTCTCTCTCTCTCTCTCTCTCATTCTCTCTCTCTCTCTCTCTCTCTCTCTCTCTCTCTCTCTGTCTCTGTCTCTCTCTCTCTCTCTCTCTCTCTCTCTCTCTCTCTCTCTCTCTCTTCTCTCTCTTCTCTCTCTCTCTCTCTGTCTGCCTCTCTCCAGTGTCTGTCTCTCTTTCACGGATCGGGTGGAATACATATCTTTATCCTTGTCTGTCTGTCAGTCTGTCTGTTCGACTGTCTGTCTCTCCCAACTCTCTCACGCTCTCTGCCTCTGTCTGTTTGTCTCTATTTCTTGTAAATACTACCCTTCTTTCTCTCTCAGAGAGAGACAGAGACAAATTCTGGAGAGACTCTGTCTCTCTCTCTCTCCTCTCTCTCTCTCTCTCTCTCTCTCTCTCTCTCTCTCTCTCTCCTCTCTCTCTCTCTCTCTCTCTCTCTATCTTCAGTGTCTGTCTCTGTGCGAGTCTCTGTCTCTTTGTCTTCTGTCAACCAGACTTTGTCTGTCTCTTTCTGTGTTTCTGTCTCTCTCCAGACATCGTCTCTGTCTCTCCGCGAGTCTCTGTCCTCTGTTGGGAGAAGAAAGAAAGAATGTGAGGAATGGTTTGATGAAGTGTATGTGAAAAAGAAAAAATAGTCTAAGGCCTTCTGAAAAGTTTCCAGAGATGTAAAAGCATTGCTAAGCATTGTCTTTCCGCACCACCATGTCATCTAAGCTATGTAAGCCCAATGACATTAAAACAGTTCAGTGTTCAGTGTTCAGTGTTCAGTGTCAGTTCTCTCTCTCTTAGAGAGAAACAAAGACAGAGACAAAGTCTGAAAAGAGAAAAACAGAAGGAACGAGAGTGAGAGAGAGAGAAAGAGAGAGAGAACTCAGAACTCAGAACTATTTTAATGTACATCGGCCATGGGCCACAATACATTGCTATGGGAGGAGGGGATAGGGTTAGTATATTAATACTATAATAATTATATTAAACGTCATTCAAATATCCACAGAAATTAAACTAATCAAAAGGAATACAGTACACAAAATCAAATAATGACATTTAACTTCTTACATATTTCATGTTAAGTTAAGAGAGAGATCGAGAGAGAGAGAGAGAGAGAGAGAGAGAGACGAGAGAGAGCTCTCAGAGAGAGAGAGAGAGAGAGACTGAGAAGATCGCGGAGACAGTATCGAGTTACTTAGACACCAGAGCATTGTAAGGACAGAGACACACAGACATGTGTACATCTAAACAAAGTCTGGAGAGGGACAGACACACAGAGACAGATATAGACAACAGAAGGAACGAGAGAGACAGACAGAGACTCACATAGAGACAGAGACGGTGTATAGGGGTGTGCTGAGACGGAATAGAGAGAGGGGGGGGGAGGGGGTAGATAAAGACAGAGAGACATCTGAGAGACAGAGAGCTATGGCAAAACGACAGAGACTAGCGCAGTGAGCTAAATGAGAGATGTGAGAGAGAGAGAGAGAGAGAGAAAAGGAATAGAGATAGAGCACAGAGAGGGGGAAGGGGCGAGAGACGAGAGAGAGAGAGAGAGATGAGAGAAGAGAAGAGAGAGAGAGAAGAGAGACAGAGGGGCTATAGGGGGAAGAGAGAGAGAAAGAGAGAGAGAGAGAGAGAGAGAGAGTAGAGACAGTGGTATAGGGGGGTAGAGAGAGAGAAGAGAGAGAGAGACAGAGGAGAGAGGAGAGGGGAGAGAGAGAGAGAGATTATGAGAAGAGAGAGAGAGGGATGGAGAGAGACAGAGACAGAGACAATGTCTGGAAAGGGACAGAAACACAGAAATATAGACATTTATATCATATCATTTATGGATGGGCTTTTGTCCGTTTTCCCCAGATAACGAGTTTGTCCGATCGGCTCTGGTCCGGTGGGCTTAAATCCGGAAAAAACAAAGTAAAAGCAAAAAAGAAAAGGGAGAAAAAAAAAAAATGGCCAAGGACTGTATTGGGGAAGAAAAGGAAAGGGGGGACGAGAAAGGGAGGAAGAGTGAGGAAAAAAACATAGGATATGGGACTTATAAACAGGAACATTAAAGACGATAGTTAGGCCAGAGAAATATCGAAACAAACATAAAGGGAAAGAAGGGAAGCCAAAACAAGAAAAAAAAACTGTAGAAGATAAAAAGAACTCTACCAGCCAAACTTACAAGATGAAAAAAGTTTTGGTGAGTGTAGGTTCAACGGGGTTTGAATAGCGGTAATCTAAAAACTACGAAGAACTCTAAATGGTTGAAACCTTAGACATCAAGAGTATTTTAAACTCAGACAAAGCAAAGAATGTAATAAAGTAAATTTGCTTGAGCACCAAGAAAGGTCTTTTGGAACAACGTAAAGAGAGACAAAGTAAAACAAAATAGAAGAAGTCAAAGAAAAATTAAAGAAATACATAGACGAGTCAAAAGAAAGCAGAAAGAAGACAAAAAGACCATGTAAGCGGCAGGACACGATGCCAAAAAAGACTGAGAAAAAAAGACGAATAAACGAAAAAAGAAAAAACGACTAATAGAAGAACATGAAACCAGACTAGTGGAACGGATGAAGAGAAGAACATGGAGGTAGAAATGAAAAGTACGAGGAAGACGCATGAAAGACAGAAAATGGGTGAGGTGTCAACACACATTCCACAACCAATGGCAAAACAAGATAAAATCAAAATCAACAAAACAAAAATGAAAAGAAAGAAAACGATAAAAAATAAAAAGAAAAGAAACGAAAAAAACAAACACCAAGAAGAGAAAGTAACAGGAAAAGGAAACAAAGGTTTCAAAGGATGCTATTCTGTTTTAGTTGCACGAGATACAAGCTTGAAGAAAAAAAAGAAAAAAGAAAAATGGAATGTCGGTTTTAAGGTTAAATTTCAAAAAAAAGGTGTAACAATTTGAAAATTTATGCTCTGATGTTTTCTAAACTACACACAATCAATAGAAATCATTAAAAAAAAAAAGACGAAAAAAAAAAAAAAAAACAATGAAAAAAAAAAAAAAAAAAAAAAAGAAAAAAAAAAAAAAAAAAAAAAAAGCCAACTAAAGTGCAAATGGAACGTTGAAAAATATGCTTGGTGAATGAAAATGAAACAAATAAAAGTAGAAAAAAAAAGAGAGAAAAAAAAATGAATAAAAAATGAGAAAAGTAGATAAAAAATAAAGAGTGAAAAAAAAGTAAAGAAAAGAAAAAACAGTAAAGAACGTAAAAAAAAGAAAAGAAAAGTAAAAGACGGAAAAAAAAAAGTAAAAAATGAAAAAAGAAATCAAGGTAAAAAAAAAAAAAAAAAAAAAAGGAAATAAAAAAAAAAAAAAAAAAAAAAAAAAAAAACAATTAAAAAAAAAAGAAAATCCCAAAAAAAAAGAAAAAAAAAAATAAAAAAAAAAAAAAAAACAATAAAAAAATAAAAAAACAAAAAAAAAAAAAAAAAAAAAAAAAAAAAAAAAGAAAGGAAAAACAAAAAAAGAAAGAAAAAAAAAAACAAAAAAAAGGAGAAAAAAAAGAAAAAAAAAACAACTACAAGACAATTGAAAACAAAAATAAAGGTACAAAAAAAAAAACAATAAAAGAAGAGCGGTAAAAAAAAAAACAAAAAAAAAAAAAAAAAAAGAAAAAAAAAAAAAAAAAAAATAATAAAAAAAAAATGGGGAGATATCCAAAAAACGAAGAAAAAAACAAAAAAAGAAATAAAAAAAAACAAAAAGGGATCGGACGTCAATAGTCGTGCAATTGTTTCGACGGACGAAAAATCACAAACGCACACAAATGTAAACCAAGCCATCGCTAAGTACGTTACCTTTTTGACGGAATTTAAGAGGAAAAGAGAGAGACAGAGATTTAGACGAGAGCAGAAAACAGAGAGCAGGAAAGCAAATAGAAAATACAGCCAGGTCTGTAACTGGTATTAGGTAAGAATAAGCAGGGACAGAAGAACCTACAAAACAAGAGCTACAAATGGGAAAAGTAGGAGCGGTGTATAAATGAGGAGGGGAAACCCGAAGAAGAAAAGAATAAACGGCTGATTAAAGAGACCAAACGCGAAAGATAAGGAGAAGAGGAAAGAAACAGACCAGACAAACTAAGAAGGACTGGGAGGGGACTGGAAGGGTGAATAGAAAGTCCAGCCAATCAGAGGTTTTGCGAGGTTGAGGTTACAGGGTTATAGATTTCAGGAAGCCCTCACGGAAAGGAGCGGAGGAGTCAGAAGAAACTGGAGGGGGACGGGGATCTTTAACGGCCGAGGGGAGGACACTTCAGAGTCGTGGGAACGTTACCAAGTAATGTAGGAGAGAAGGCGACCAGAGCGAGATGTCTTGGGAGAGAGAAAGAAGAGAGAGACGAGGAGAGAGACAGAGATACAGGAGAGAGAAAGAGAGAGAGAGAGGAGCCAGCAAGAGGAGCCAGCGGGAATCATTTTTAACCAGTAAGCGAGAGCTGGCATTGGAGAAATCAACAGACAAACACAACAATACAAGTGGAGTTGGAGAGGGGATAAGGGTTGAAAATTTTTTTTGGAAGGGAAGTTGGGCAGCGAAGGGGAGAGAAGACTCGTTCTCTCTTTCACCTTTCAAGAGGCTTTTCAGAAAGTCCCTTGGGGGGTCTGGAAGGGACCTTAAACCACATCTTCGGTTCTTTAGAGATTTATGTCAATGAGAGCGTTGCCAATCTGTGGTCGCCCGAAGGATATGCGCGTTCTCTGAGAGGGGTCAACAACACAACAAAACATATAGAGGACAACTCCAGAGGTCCTAACCTCCGGGAGCAAGAAAATAAATTAAAAAAACTTCCTACGGAAAAAAAGTGGGGAAAAAAATAAAGGAAAATTCCTAACTTTAAGCAGCAACCAAATAAGCAAAAATCACGAGAAAGATAAAAGGAGGATCAAACTTTACAAACTTCATATTGAACGCACCTAAAAATATAGGCTGACTCTTATATCCTAAATCTCGGGCTCTCAGATTCTAAAGGAGACACGAGAGGGAGAGTTACATACACAGAATGCGGGAAAGAAAAGGGAAAGATAAGAAAAGGAATAACAAGTAAGAACATGGGAGATGCGAGGGACAAGGGAACAAATGGAAGGATCCGCAACCATAGCAAAACTTTAAGAAAGAATTTTGGCACACAGAACACCTGACAGACGTCCAGAACAGCTGTTAAACAGCGTAAAGTACACACGTCCAGCTTAGAAAGGTAGGGCAAGATGCAAGCATATCCCGCCCATGCAGATTTCAGATCACACTGCTATTTTGTGTAAATTAACTAAGCTTGACGGAGGAGGGAGAGGAAGAAATAGGCGGAGGGTGAAGGAAAGGGGAAATGATGAGAAACCTCAATAAGCAATAGGAAGAGAAAGGTCATTAATATTGCTATAAAAAAATAGGTCAAACTCGAGCACAGTATTCTGTGTTCCCACAAAATAATATGGTCAAGGCTCAGCTGCCTACAATAAACTGACTGACCTGCATCGCAGGGAAATAAAAATCTAAAAGAAAAGAGAAGAGCGTATGAGGATGCAGAGCCGAGAGAGAGAGACAAGAAGAGAGAGAGAGTGAGATGGGAGACAGACTTTTGGACGATTATGGCGAGTTATCTGCTGAGGAGGATATAGAATCAAGGAGAAGGAGAGAGGGGTGAGAAGATCGAGGTATAAAGCAGTAGACGGAGAGAAAGATGGCATAGACAATTAGAGATGAAATCGTATTAAGAGGGTCTGAGGGAGCGGGGGGAGGAAGGAGCAGAAGGAAAAAAGAGTTATGGCAGTCTGTGAATGGGAGGGTGAGGAGATTGAGTAGAGGGAGGATAAAGAGAGATAGAGATCTCAGCTCCAGAGATAGAGGACTAAGAAGAAAAAAAGATGGGGATTTCCCGATTTCAAAAAAATTAGTCCTTCTTTACACACCGTCTGTTTCTTATTTTGTCTATAAGGAACAACATCAAATATAATCGACTACACATGTTATGATGCTATGGACAATTATGTCCATTCGTTATCATTCTGTTTTGGTTGCTGTTGAACGGTTTGATATTTCAAACAAAAACATGTGGTTGATGACGATGTTCGTGATAAATAAGTTGTTAAAAGTTGATATACAATTATACTATAGTTAAACAAGCATACAGTAACCATATGGTGCAAGAATGCTTTCAATATTTTATAACCATTTGTGTGTCCCACAAAACCTCTGGTTTTCTTACCCCGACTAATAAAACTGCTGTTCTTGTTCTTGTTCTTGTTCTCCCTGTTTCTCTCACATACACACACACCACACACACCACACACCACCACACACACCGGTCACACACACAAAGTCACACACACACACACACACAAATGACACAACCCACCACACACACACACACACACACACACCCACACACACACACACACACACACTTTCACGCACACACACATACACACACACACACACACCCACACACACACACACACACACCACACATACATACACACACACACGTTACCGAGTACATGCAGGCACAACCACACACACACCAACACCGCACACGCACACACACACACTGGTCACCCACACAACACACACACACACACACTCACGCGCGAGCGCGCGGCGCGCGCGCGCGCCGCACACACACACACACACAGGCTGTCACACACACACACACACACACACACAACACACCCACCCCACACATGACACACACCACATCACACACACACACACACACACACACACAGACACACACACATACTGGCACGTCGCGCGTACGAACACAAAATGACAAACAAGGTCGTACGCCAAGGTCAAGGTCAAGACGGCAAAATGGTTTGCGCGGATGCCTTCCTCTCATAGTGACACACCAGCACACAAAATTTGACGTGATTCTGTCAACCCGTTCGAAAGATATCCTTGGACAGACAGAAGGAGAAAAAATGACCATCCGATTTTCAGGCTCCAGCGATCTTTTTTTGACCTTGACCTTGACCTTGATCGGTATGCCATCATCAGAACGGGCATAAGCCAAACCACCTTCATACCAAGTTTCAACATCCTATGTCGATCTGTGCCATGAGATATGGCTAAAATAGATTTTCGGTTTTCAAGGTCGTACGTCAAGGTCAAGGTCACGACGGCAAAATGGTTTGCGCCGATCTCTTCCTATTAAGGAGGCACACATTCACACAAAATTTGAAGCGATTCGGTCAAGCGGTTCGGGAGATATCCTTGGGACAGACAGAAAAAAAACCCACCCAAAAAACACACAAAAACAAACAAAAATACAAACCAGCCCATCGCAAAGTCCGTTCACCTTCGGTGACGGACAATGAATGATTCGATGTCATCAGCCAGGTACGTGCTATTTGACATGTGGGGGTACACAAAGTTGCGGAAAGAAAATAAAACAAGAAAATAAAAAAGATGTTTTAGGAGTACGAACAGAGAGAGAGAGAGAACACTGAACGATTTTAATGAATAGGCCATTGGCCCATGTCACTGGGGATGGCTTACAAAAAAGTGGGCTAATTATCATTGATTTCAAAGTACATGCACATTTACAATTATAATATGTAAAGGTCAAGATGTGCCACACCCTCTGCATTTCTCGGTTAATTCCATTTTCCCGTTTTTGCCTTTCTTACCAAGCATAAAGCTGTATTTTAGTGAA
>CM065698.1:51921722-51936722 GCA_017654935.2 Phymorhynchus buccinoides | reverse complement strand
CATTAAGGAAACAGACGTCAACATTCATGCACACAAGGTTCATTCCATTAAGGAAACAGACGTCAACATTCATGCACACAAGGTTCATTCCATTAAGGAAACAGACGTCAACATTCATGCACACAAGATTCATTCCATTAAGGAAACAGACGTCAACATTCATGCACACAAGGTTCATTCCATTAAGGAAACAGACGTCAACATTCATGCACACAAGATTCATTCCATGAAGGAAACAGACGTCAACATTCATGCACACAAGATTCATTCCATGAAGGAAACAGACGTCAACATTCATGCACACAAGATTCATTCCATTAAGGAAACAGACGTCAACATTCATGCAGATTCACATGAAGGAAACAGACGTCAACATTCATGCACACAATTCACACAAGACGTCATTCCAGTAAGGAAACAGACGTCAACATTCATGCACACACAGACTCCCAGGTTATCCAAGGATGCACACGTACAACACACACACACACACACACACACACACACACACGTACACACACACACACACACACACGCACACACACATACACACACACACATACTCTCTCTTCTCTCTCTCTCACATCTCTCTCTCTCTCTCTCTCTCTCTCTCTCTCTCTCTCTCTCTCTCACACACACACACACACACACACACACACACACACACACACACACACACACACACACACACACACACACAACACACACACACACACACACACACACACACACACACACACACACGCACGCGCGCACGCACGCACGCGCGCGCGCACACACACACACAACTCATTCGTTGCCCCACTTTCTCTTGCTGTCTGGGAGTTTAGTTCGGTGGTTGTTCTACATCACCCCACTCCATATCACCTTCTCCCCACCCCCCTCCCATTTCACTGTGCACATGCGGGCAGTCATCGGTTGACACCAGCGTTGTGGCAGCGGACAGCGGAGGGCAGGAATGATTGGAGGAGTACGTGAAACATCACAAACAACATAACAAAACATCCAGAGACGAACTTGTGACAGCCGATCGCACGTTGAGCTGCGCCCCCCGCCCCAACATGTTATCATCAGTCCTCAGTGACACGAATGACATGTGTTCTTTACTACTGTGACAGTCATGGTGATCTGAAATCAACACTAAACATGTTATCATCAGTCCTCAGTGACACGAATGACATGTGTTCTTTAATACTGTGAACACCATGGTGATCTGAAATCAACACTAAACATGTTATCATCAGTCCTCAGTGACACGAATGACATGTGTTCTTTAATACTGTGAACAGTCACAGTGATCTGAAATCAACACTAAACATGTTATCAGCAGTCCTGAGTGACACGAATGACATGACAGTGCTCTCTACACATAATAGTGTAAACACCATGGCTGACAATGACAGTCACAGTGATCTGAAATCAGCAGTAGACCATGACGTTAGGGATGAAAGGCTATTGCTTCAGCATAGCCTTGTACTACACACCCAAACAATTAAAAAACAACCAGTTGCATCATTGTTTCATCTATGCCATTCAATTGGCTGCCTTCTATTTATTTCTTTTTGTTAGAAAAGACGTGTGCTATTCATATGACAACAAACTTCATTTTCTTGTGAAGCTGTGGGTTTTTAGTAATACAGTCATGTAATACAAAAAAATAATGAATAGTTCTAAACTAAAAAAAAGAACTGTCACTGACAATATTAAGTATGTAAAGCTGCTTTAATTTTCTCAAGCTGAATACCTGTGTCGACGTCTTACATCTCTTTCACTGTTTTGCAGTCGTCTTACCCTTACGACCCCTACTAAAAACAAAACCACCGTTGAAATGATAGTGTAAATAACTCCTGTGTTCAGGAAAGAAACTAAACGAAAAGAATGTTTATTTATACAGGGCAATGAGATAAGCATTGATTTTGTACACTCAGCCCTGTGGCCAAACAAGAAATTTAACAGACCAACAAATAAGTAATGCGAAAACATTATAAAGTAACGTAAGCATCAAAACAATCCTTCAAACCATCATCAAGAATAACAATATATACAAAATAGCAATGTAAGAGGGAGACGAGTTAAGGACAACAGACAGACAATATGAGGAATTTGAAAAGTATGAGATAGAGAGAGAGAGAGAGAGAGAGGAGAGAGAGAGAGAGAGAGAGAGAGAGAGAGAGAGAGAGAGAGGGGAGAAGAGAGAGATAGAGCGAGATGAACAGACGGATATACAGGAGCGAGAAGATTGCTTCTGATGAGAGCACAGTACTATAAGACGAGACTGACAGTGAGAGTCAGCTGTGAACAGAGCTGGTAAACAGAGAGTAGATGCATGGGGGGACAGCGGACAGACAGATAGCTTGGCAGACAATAGGTAGACAGACGAGATGAACAGACGGATATACAGGCATGTGTGATGTGTAATGATAAATTATATGTATCGAATCAAAGAAGATTGCTTCTGATGTAAATGACGGTAAGTATGTACAAGCACAGTACGGTGATTGTATAATGGACGAGGCAGGTTGTTCCAACTGACAGTGAGAGTCAGCTGTGAACATGTCAGCTGGTAAACAGACGGTAAGTATGCATCATGCATCGAATCACACATTGTCAGTCGGTGATTGACAGCTGGCAAACTGACGGTAAGTATGTATCGAATCACACATTGTCAGTCGGTGATTGACAGCTGGTAAACTGACGGTAAGTATGTATCGAATCACACATTGTCAGTCGGTGATTGACAGCTGGCAAACTGACGGTAAGTATGTATCGAATCACACATTGTCGGTCGGTGATTGACAGCTGGCAAACTGACGGTAAGTATGTATCGAATCACACATTGTCAGTCGGTGATTGTCAGCTGGTAAACTGACGGTAAGTATGTATCGAATCACACATTGTCAGTCGGTGATTGTCAGCTGGTAAACTGACGGTAAGTATGAATCGAATCACACATTGTCAGTCGGTGATTGACAGCTGGTAAACTGACGGTAAGTATGTATCGAATCACACATTGTCAGTCGGTGATTGACAGCTGGTAAACTGACGGTAAGTATGTATCGAATCACACATTGTCGGTCGGTGATTGTCAGCTGGCAAACTGACGGTAAGTATGTATCGAATCACACATTGTCAGTCGGTGATTGTCAGCTGGTAAACTGACGGTAAGTATGTATCGAATCACACATTGTCAGTCGGTGATTGACAGCTGGTAAACTGACGGTAAGTATGTATCGAATCACACATTGTCAGTCGGTGATTGACAGCTGGTAAACTGACGGTAAGTATGTATCGAATCACACATTGTCAGTCGGTGATTGACAGCTGGCAAACTGACGGTAAGTATGTATCGAATCACACATTGTCAGTCGGTGATTGACAGCTGGTAAACTGACGGTAAGTATGTATCGAATCACACATTGTCAGTCGGTGATTGACAGCTGGCAAACTGACGGTAAGTATGTATCGAATCACACATTGTCGGTCGGTGATTGTCAGCTGGCAAACTGACGGTAAGTATGTATCGAATCACACATTGTCGGTCGGTGATTGTCAGCTGGCAAACTGACGGTAAGTATGTATCGAATCACACATTGTCAGTCGGTGATTGACAGCTGGCAAACTGACGGTAAGTATGTATCGAATCACACATTGTCAGTCGGTGATTGTCAGCTGGACAGTAAACTGACGGTAAGTATGTATCGAATCACACATTGTCAGTCGGTGATTGTCAGCTGGCAAACTGACGGTAAGTATGTATCGAATCACACATTGTCAGTCGGTGATTGACAGCTGGTAAACTGACGGTAAGTATGTATCGAATCACACATTGTCAGTCGGTGATTGTCAGCTGGCAAACTGACGGTAAGTATGTATCGAATCACACATTGTCAGTCGGTGATTGTCAGCTGGTAAACTGACGGTAAGTATGTATCGAATCACACATTGTCAGTCGGTGATTGTCAGCTGGCAAACTGACGGTAAGTATGTATCGAATCACACATTGTCAGTCGGTGATTGTCAGCTGGCAAACTGACGGTAAGTATGTATCGAATCACACATTGTCAGTCGGTAATTGGTCATTAACCTTAATGGCTTCGATCGACGTTCATTTCATTAATTCATTGATCAATCAATCAATCCATCAATAAATCAGATTATTGATTATGAGGTCTTACGGATGAGGTCATGCGAAAAGGGTTGAAAATCCTCTACTTATACTGCTACTGTTTACAATAAAATTGAATTGTCTTATTGACAACAGACAAAGCAAATTTGTCAGAAATGTATTAAAATGACTTACAGATTGGCACTAATAAATCAAAGGCAAAAACTAGTTGTACTCCTTAAAGATGGTATGTCTGACTTACAATAGACAGAACGAAAGATAAGCAAATATTGGTCTTAAAAAGGGTGTGCACAGTAACACTTCAAAATAATGTCTGACTTACAACGGACACAAAAGGCAAATAAAAATTGTCATCCGTTTAAATGTTTGACTTACAACAGACAGAAAAAGTTAAGGAAAATGTATCCCAAATAAAAGTGTGTTGAATACAAATCAAAATGTCTGACATATCACAGACCAGAGAAAATAAAACTTTACACATAAAAACATGCTCAATAAAATTTGAAACGTCTATACTTACAACAGACAAAAAAAGGTTGATAAAGAAACGAATCCCCCCTACCGACATGCTGGATACAAATCAGAATGTCATGCCTGTACTCACAGCAAATAAACAATTGCAAAGAAAAAACGTCGCGAATAGACGAAGTGCCTAATGAAATACAAATGTCTGACTTACAACAGAGTAGCAAACTTTAATGTAGAAGAAGAAGCGGAATGATAAGGGAAAAGAAAACACAGCTTCTCACCTATGGGACTGTGGCTAGTTGTGGGAAACGTTGACAGAAGTGAAGACGGAATCTGCCAGTGGAAACAATCCTGCTCCTCGTCGACAAGAACACCAAGCCACAACTGACAGGTGCTTTTGTACCTTGCCGGCTCCTTCTTTGCCTTGAACACGTCAGCAACGAGCGCGTGAGGCTGGATCATTCGGTTTAATTTCGACACTCGTAACAGCTGTGTGTTCACACCCACCCTCCAAACTTGCAGTGGAAAATAACTTCAGAGAAAGGTTTGGAAAGAAAGGGGGAGATACAGAACAATTAATATAGAGTGACACAATAGACAGAAGGTGAGAACGAAACAGAGTGAGAGAGAGAGAGAGAGAGAGAGAGAGAGAGAGAGAGAGAGAGAGAGAGAGAGAGAGAGAGAGAGAGAGAGAGAGAGAGAGAGAGAGAGAGAGAGAGAGAGAGAGAGAGAGAGAGAGAGAGAGAGAGATAACGATAACGATAACGATAACGATATTTATTTGGTAAGGCCAAGGCCCCATTCAAAGGGGTGATTCACAATACATATATTAAAGCTTACAACAATCGTGAGTAATGCATAACACAATATAAATATTCTTGCTAACTGAGCTAACTTACCATAATGCTTTCTTCTCTTAAATGCCAAATATAAATACATAGCAAGATTGCACATAACAATTTCATTTGTTGAAGTCAAAAGAAGCACTAATCTAAAAAGAGCTGGGTTTCTACAATATTTTGCAGGAATATTTTTTTGTCTTAAATCATTAAATACTGGACAACATAACACAAAATGAAACTCATCTTCTTTATCTAATCTACACAGAGGACATAACATATTTAGCATAGCATTGAATTTGTATCTCTGTCTGTGTATAGCTATATCTGAAACACCAAATCTTAACTTTGTAACTGTAGATCTGACAAATCTATTGATATTGCTAGACATTAAATATGGTTCTACCAAACAATTTGTTTTTAACAGCCTAAAAAAACGAAAACCTGTCACTATTTTGAATATGGTAATCCCAATCTTGCCATCTGCAGTCAACCACACGTTGTTTAAAACAAGACAAAAAGCTACGAACACATCCAACACCTTGATCCATCCATACATATGCAAAGCCATAAATACTCAAACATTTTCGAACATCAGAAGCCCAAGTTGTTTTCCCTCTAGCATCTAATTCATACAATGTTTTATACGCTTTCAGAGGTAATCTGTGCTCATTCATGCGACCTAATCTAAGCCAATATCTAATACATTTTACTAAGGAATTCAAATAAATAGGAAATCTGCCAAGTTCGCCATACACAAGGTCATTGGGTGTACGTCTATCAACATTTAAGAACTTTTTCATTGCAAATAAATGCACCTTTTCAATTTCACGCCCATAGACAAACCCCCAAATTTCAGCTCCATATTGGACTATTGGTTGAACTTGTGCATCAAATAACTTAAAGAACAATTTAACAGAATTATTATCAAATTTATACAGTACTTTTAATATGTTCCAAACAGCTCATTTTCCTTTACAAACAAGTTCCTGACAAGCAAAAGTAAAACTAAGTTTTGTTGAAAACTGCAAACCCAAATATTTATAAGCGTTAATAACAGACATTTCAGACTTTCCATAAAACCACCTTTCCCGCCTGGCTAGATACCCACCTTTTCTAAATACTATGATATTTGTCTAGCTCATGTTTACTTTTAATTCTAATCTGTTTGCAGCCTTATATAAGGTATTTAACTGTGTTTGTAAGCCAATTATCGTTTCTGATAATAGCACAATGTCATCAGCAAATAATAAAATTAATATTTCTATTAAATCAAAACTTATACCATGTTTACCATTTTGAATAATTTCCAAGGCCAATTCATTGATAAATAAAGTATGGATCATTCGGTTTAATTTCGACACTCGTAACAGCTGTGTGTTCACACCCACCCTCCAAACTTGCAGTGGAAAATAACTTCAGAGAAAGGTTTGGAAAGAAAGGGGGAGATACAGAACAATTAATATAGAGTGACACAATAGACAGAAGGTGAGAACGAAACGAGAGCGAGAGAGAGAGAGAGAGAGAGAGAGGGAGAGAGAGAGAGAGAGAGAGAGAGAGAGAGAGAGAAGAGAGAGAGAGAGAGAGAGAGAGAGAGAGAGAGAGAGAGAGAGAGAGAGAGAGAGAGAGAGAGAGAGAAAGAGAGAGAAAACGAAAACGAAAACGAAAATTTATTTAGAGAGAGAGAGAGAGAGAGAGAGAGAGAGAGGAGAGAGAGAGAGAGAGAGAGAGAGAGAGAGAGAGAGAGAGAGAGAGAGAGAGAGAGAGAAAGAGAGGGACTGAAGAGAGAGAGAGAGAGAGAGATGAGAGAGAGAGAGAGAGAGAGAGAGAGGAGAGAGAGAGAGAGAGGAGAGAGAGAGAGAGAGAGAGAGAGAGAGAGAGAGAGAGAGAGAGAGAGAGAGAGAGAGAGAGAGAGAGAGAGAGAGAGAGAGAGAGAGAGAGAGAGAGAGAGAGAGAGAAATACGAATGTTTTATTGAGGGTAAAAAGGATAAGCTACAATAGCTTCTTTACACCTTGCCCTCTCACTCACACATTCATACCATGCATCAAGCAAAGAACATTTGACATAAAACAATCAAGTCAAGAAAATGGAACAAAAATTGGCACATGAAATAATTGAAAAAGAAATCAAAAATGGGATTTAAAGCAAACATGGATAATACTTAACAATGGTGAACTTGAATTGGTAGTTTAAATTGAGTACGAAAAAAGGGAAACCATTTTGAGACAATGACAATTTTTCAGAATAAACCCAATTTTAAGGAAGAAAAAAAAACCAAACAAAAAACCCATTATATGATAACATGGGAATATGAGAGGGACAGAGAGAGAGAGAGAGAGAGAGAGAGAGGCGAGAGAGAGAGAGAGAGAGCAGAGAGAGGAGAGAGAGAGAGAGAGAGAGAGAGAGAGAGAGAGAGAGAGAGAGAGAGAGAGAGACAGAGGGCGGGGGGAGAGAGAGAGGAGAGAGAGAGAGAGAGAGAGAGAGAGAGGAGAGAGAGAGAGAGAGAGAGAACTTATTACAAAAACGAATAACTTGCATAAAAAAGACTGCGGGGAAATATAAAAAGCATAACCCCCTTTTTATATTTCTGCAGTCATTGTTTGATACAAGTTATTAGCTTTTGTAATAAGTCCAATAATAACTATGTCAATTGATTATCTTGACTCCAAGCCATCGATACGTTATATATGTGTTTATATACCACACACACACACACAAACACACGCACACGCACGCACGCGCACGCGCACACGCGCGGCACGCACACACACACGCACACACGCACACGGCACACGCACACGCACACGCACCACGCACACACACACACACACACACACACACACACACACACACACACACAGAGGGGGGGGTGGGGGGGTGTCCAGGGGGGAAATGTCCGCCGTGAAATGGGGGTAAGTGTCCGGGGGGCAAAAGTACCAGGGGGCAAATGACCGGGGGGCAAATGGACAGGGGGCAAATGGCCAGGGGGCAAATGGTCTGGGGGGCACATGTCCGGGGGGGAAATGGCAGGGGGGAAGTGTCCGGGGGCAAATGACAGGGGGGAAGTGGCCTAGACCCGTATGTCACATGTATTGGTGGTAACATCACAGATGTATATTTCTGCAAATGTATGTCACATGTATTGGTGGTAACATCACAGATGTATATTTCTGCAAATGTATGTCACATGTATTGGTGGTAACATCACAGATGTATATTTCTGCAAATGTATGTCACACGTATTGGTGGTAACATCACAGATGTATATTTCTGCAAATGTATGTCACACGTATTGGTGGTAACATCACAGATGTATATTTCTGCAAATGTATGTCACACGTATTGGTGGTAACATCACAGATGTATATTTCTGCAAATGTATGTCACACGTATTGGTGGTAACATCACAGATGTATATTTCTGCAAATGTATGTCACACGTATTGGTGGTAACATCACAGATGTATATTTCTGTTTTTGATGACATTTACACGTTTATGTAATGACATTTTGAGCATTTGCATTACCTAGAAGTTCATTTACATCTATGTATTTGGAAGGAGCAAAGTATTTGTAAGATTCAGCGTGTTATGTATGTGACTTCTGTACTGTAGTACATGATTAGTTATTGCACAGTATGTTTGTGATCAGCGTTGATTCAGAGTGTTATGTATGTGACTTCTGTACTGTAGTACATGATTAGTTATTACACAGTATGTTTGTGATCAGCGTTGATTCAGAGTGTTATGTATGTGACTTCTGTACTGTAGTACATGATTAGTTATTACACAGTATGTTTGTGATCAGCGTTGATTCAGAGTGTTATGTGTGTGACTTCTGTACTGTAGTACATGATTAGTTATTACACAGTATGTTTGTGATCAGCGTTGATTCAGAGTGTTATGTATGTGACTTCTGTACTGTAGTACATGATTAGTTATTACACAGTATGTTGTTGATCAGCGTTGATTCAGAGTGTTATGTATGTGACTTCTGTACTGTAGTACATGATTAGTTATTACACAGTATGTTGTTGATCAGCGTTGATTCAGCGTGTTATGTATGTGACTTCTGTACTGTAGTACATGATTAGTTATTACACAGTATGTTGTTGATCAGCTTTGATTCAGAGTGTTATGTGTGTGACTTCTGTACTGTAGTACATGATTAGTTATTACACAGTATGTTGTTGATCAGCGTTGATTCAGCGTGTTATGTGTGTGACTTCTGTACTGTAGTACATGACTAGTTATTACACAGTATGTTGTTGATCAGCATTGATTCAGCGTGTTATGTGTGTGAGTTCTGTACTGTAGTACATGATTAGTTATTACACAGTATGTTTGTGATATTTTGTATAAAGTTTTTTTTTTAAAATATGCATACCCATCCATGGGACCTGGGCAGCTTTGTCATGTGACATGTGATCTAGAACCATGAAAGGGACATTAAGTCGCTGGGCTAGTTTCTCATAACAGGCTTCAAAAGGGCTATTGGAAATTAGTGCGTTCCTTCTTTAATTTAAAAAAAGACGTTAGTACTGATGAAATACCTCCCTTACAGTAAAACAACACACTTTACTATTCTAACAAAGAAAAAACAGAACTACTTAATGAAAAATGACAATGATGAATTACCTCAAATACCATTTGCCCATTATGAAATCAATGAACTAGTGCTGTCCGAGGATGATGTTACATCAGTCATCAAAAATCTTGATAAAACGAAAGCTTCTGGCCCAGATCTTATGCATAATAAACTTCTCATACATGCACTAAATGTAATAATAAATCCTCTTACTCAGCTATTCAATAATATTCCATATTAATAACCTCAGCAAACGCGTATCACAAAACGTTTTCCTACTTTCAAAAATTAAACATTTTCTCAATATTGATGCACATAAGCACTTGTCTCATGCATGCATTCAGTCCCACATAGATTGCGCCTCCACTCTCTTTGATGCAAGTAGTGCAAACGCCTTAAAACCTTTACTAAGTGTTCGTAAACGTGCTCTAAAAGCAGTTCGTTTGAAATCGCCCTCATTGACACTTCAGGATTATAATGCACTAAACATGCTTCCTTTTACAGATAAACTTCAATATAATAAAGCAATTTGATGTACATAATTATGAACGGTTTGGCACCTTCAACCTTAACAAAAAGATTCCCATTGAACCAGTCAAGATATACCAGCAATATTATTATCCCCAAACCCAGAACTGATCATTTCAAAACAAGTTTAACTTTCTCAGGTGGAAACCTGTGGAACTCCTTGCCATCTTATTTAAAACAAAACATCCCCAGTATTAATTCATTTAAAACAGCGTATCACAAATTTCTGTTTCAAAGATTAAAAGTTAAAATGTGAACGTAACCATAATAATAACAATAGAATTAATAGCTTCATTATTTATTTTTATTTTTGTCACAGGTTTCGATTATTCACCTTATGATTATGTGTTGTGCCTTAGTATACCCCCCCCCACCCCCCCCCCCCCCCCCCCCCAACTCCACCTTCCTGTCTCCGCATTACCCTCATTTTCCCCCGATTTTTTGGTGCATGTGCTACTTAGTTTTTGTTGTTTTAAAAAAAAATTGATTTCTTGTTATTTATTATTATTTCCCCAGGGCTGAGTGGAAAAAATATGTTATTGCTTATCTCATGTTCCCTGGTTAGATACATTTCGTGTCAGTTTTCGTCTAATAGATGTGCTGCTAGAAAGTAATCGTTCCCGTTATCTCTGTGGAGTTGGCACATCATTTCATGTATTCATAGAAAGGACGGGCCAATGATCATTTGCAATGTTATTCGGCCTGTATCTCTGCTAGGCTGTATGCGCAAGGTCTTCGATGTAGGTGTGTTCATAAACATATTACTACATTCTTAAACCACATTCAAAAACTAAAATAATCACTCCATTTCAATGCTGTTTATATCACAGGTGATTGCACAGTAAATCAGCTACTGTCGACATAGCGAAATGATTGCTTTTATCTCCGTATGATCAATGTGAGTGAGGGGTACAACACACAATTTACGTTAAATTCCACAAAGCGTTTGATATAGCTGTGTTTTGATTGAATGCTAACGTAGACAAGCAATATATGGTGGGGATGCAGTTAGGGTGGCTCCGCAATGTGTTGGGACCTGTGCTTGTCCATCGACTTCAATAATACTATGTTCCAATTTGTGAAGCATGGCTGGCTGCGCCTAATTCTTTTCCTTGCAGTTTGGTTTTTAATTTGGAAAGCATTTTTCTCCTTTGTACTGTCGCTTGTATGGATACGTGCAGCTTTCAAGTGTGTGTGTTGTGTGTGTGTGTGTGTGTGTGGTGTGTGAGTGTGTGTGTTGGAGAGGGGTGTGTGTGTGTGTGTGTGTGTGTCTGTGTGTGTGTGTGTGTGTTTGTGTGTGTGTGTGTGTGTGTGTCTGTGTGTTCTGTGTGTATGTGTGTATGATGATAAATGATTTTAATGTTGAGTTGGTGGTGGTGCTGGGGTGCTTATGGTGGTGTGTGATGAGGATGGATGTTATCGTTGTTGCGAACATGAAAAGGTTTCAGAAATAAGATATATGGTTTGAAGGCTTTTCATTTTGAAAAGCGGTGGAGGGATATTTTGTATAAAAGAGCTGGTGGGGAGAAGGGGGGGGGGGGGGGGGGAGATTTGAATATGTTTACACAGCTGTGCAGTGCTCTTGGCTTCGAGTAATTCAGCTGACGAAAGTTTATTTTCCTATACAATGCAGTTCGAGCCACGCTTCCGGCTTTACAGCCTCCCTTTCCGCTCGCAGCTGCCCTCGGCGCTGCCTGCCGAACGCCAACCGCGCTGTTGGCGCCCACTCTACGCCTAGCCCGGCAACCACTAGCGCTTATAGGTCATAGGCCTACTATCGATTTGTATGCTTTGAAGGATCGTGATCGGTGCGCATTTTAAGATTAAAGCGGTAGGCTCCCTTGTCTATATAGTCAATAATGAGGGGGGAGTTGGGAGGGGGGTCGGGGGGAGATTCTACTACGTTGGTCGGCAATACGCTCTTTTCAGGGCAAGGCAAGAGCGTTAAACTCAACTGGGCTCAATTGAGCATGTTACGAGTTAAGACCTAATAAGAAGACAGATTACTGGGGGAGGCGTGGGGGGGGGGGGGGGGGGGGAGGGGGGATGTAGTGAGAGAGAGAGAGAGGAGTTTGAGTTACGAAGTTGTGTGTGTGTGTGTGTGTGTGTGTGTGTGTGTGTGTGTTTTTGTGTGTGGTGTGTGTGTGTGTGTGTTGTAGTGTGTGTGTGCGTGCGTGTAGTGTTGTCAGTCAACGTATATAGTCAAGTCGAAGTCAGTAAATTTTAATTGTCTCTATACAGAAGAGGGAACTTGTTATATGAGGGCAAAAAATGGCTTTTTTCAACAAGCTCATTCCATAAAAAAAATTATATATAAAGAAAAAATTAAAGACTACATTCGCATATGTAGGCTGAAGCAGAGTAATGAGGAGGTATTTAGGCAACGAGTAAACAATTATTAAAGAAAGCAAGACAATATTCCAGCACAGTTCAAATATACAGGATTAAAAGGATGTGAGACTATATGGCGGATAGGCTATATTATGTACACATATACTCACTGCAACATCATCAGAAACAAGAAAAACGAAAGCATTTAAAGCATGGCACATTTACTTGTCGATAAATATTGTATGCTAGGCTAGCGTTGTCCTATTCTTTTAAATAATGGAATAAAGTTATCATTATGTTCTGTTAAAGAGATATGGCATTTCTATTTTTTTTTGATGAAGTAGTTGCTTGTTTTCTGTTTTGGTCGTAGGGATATGAGAGTAAGATGAGGTGTGTCTGCTTGTGTTGTCGTAAATGTATCTGTTATCTTTTATTGAGCATTTCGCGTTACTAATATTATTGGCATGGGCTTGAGATTGCCTTTTGATAAAAGTTGGTCTTGAAAGTTGTATATCTAGTTGTTTGTAGTCTCATAGGTAAGTTAACTTGGAATTTTAATAAAATTTATTTTACTTGCTTTTTGTACATACCATTGGATATCTTTAAATATGTATCACTAAAAGGATATCCCATAATGTTGAAGCATAATCGATTCATGGAGAGTTGATGTGAGCATGGTAAAAGAATTAGTTTAGCGATATATAGGTTAGTCAAGGAATATGTTTAAACACTTAGATAGCTGGAGTATTTTCTGTGACAGTACCTTTCCCTTAATGACTTTATAATGGTCTGGTCGCAGACAGTATCTTGGTTCAATGACAACAGCCTAATGTTTTATGTGACATCAACTTCTTAATTTTTGTTGTGGGTCGCAGAATAATAGTGGTGGAAATTGGGAGTTCTCTTTTTCGTGTTGTGGGGGTCTAGGTTGATTACGTACATGCATTTTCGTTTATTAGGCATTAATTGAGCTGTGATTTAATTGTGTCAGTTTAGAATAACATTTTGAGCTCATTTTGAGTTAACTTAGCTAGCGCTGTTAGCATATGCGTCATGATTTATGCACATAGTAATATGAGGGATGAGTCTCTGGCAAACATTTCATCATTACTATTGAACTAAGCATGGCAGGTCGTTTATATAAACAGGGTGTAGGCAGATAGTGGAGCCTAAGATAATACCCTTGAGGTACTCATATGGATTGGAAGGCTAATTCAGACATTTTGGTTATTACATTGAACCAGTTGTTTTCTGTCACACAAATAAAGATGACATAATATTTAAAATTCAGAGGAAGGTTTATATCAGTTCTTGAGTTTACGGCAGAAGTTAGAGATGATTAATAACATCGAACGCTTTTTCAAGTCAGGTATAAAGTGAATATCAGTAAACTTATTTTGTGCGCATTTGATATTATCTATAGCATGACCTGTCTAACAAGCTGTATTTGTGGAAGTGTGCATGAGATGATTCTTGTTATCCGATACTGTAATACATGAAGTAAATTATTTTGTATCTAAATAAGGGCGAATAGGGATTTGTGTATGTGCTTATTTCTAGAGTACTTAGATAAAGCTGGATAAAATAGAAATAGGTGCGATATTAGAAGGGTTACGATCTATCGCTTGATTTATGATAGTGATTTACCTTGGCTTGTTAAAATTTACGGAATGACATTGTTTTTGCTTGCTGATAGTGCATGAAGTTATGAATTAAATAAGTTAGATGAGTCGACATATATGGGCACGCAGTATCTGAAGTATGTGTGTGTGTGTGTGTGTGTGTGTGTGGTAGTGTGTGTGTGTGTGTGTGTGTGTTGTGTGTGTGTGTGTGTGTGTGTGTGTGTGTGTGTGTGTGTGTACTAGTGTTACTTGCATGCTTTTTGTGTGTCTGCTTTCGGTTCCCGCCAGCTGATTATGATTGTAACTGCTTTAAAGGGTCCGTGTATTCGGCATTAATATTACTGTTTATAATTAATCGGTAATAGCATCGTATTCTTTAGTTATCTCGTTTTACGTATTAGTGGTGTTCCCTCCACCAAACCCCCCCAACCCGCACGGAGGGGGGTTATCATATTGTGTTATTTATTCAGATTGAATAGCGCTGCGCGCATGTGTGTG
>CM065698.1:51919309-51921222 GCA_017654935.2 Phymorhynchus buccinoides | reverse complement strand
AGCTTAGCTATAATAAAGCCATTCTCATGTACAAAGTACACTATGACTTAGCTCCACAATACCTGAAAAATCTACTTACACAAGCCTCACATCGCTATGGTTCAAGTAACTATATTCTACCACACACAAGAATAGATAAATTCAAGTCAAGTTTTACTTTCTCGGGTTCCTCCATATGGAATTCCCTTCAGTCCGACATTAGATTATGCTCCTCTATCTCAACCTTCAAAACGAGTCTCCGAGAGACACTTACATTCGACCCTCCATGATTTTTTTTCTTTTTTTTTCTTTCATATATCCCGATACGCTATATTGCTAATTACGATGTCATGTATTCACATCACTCTGTTTACTATTCTCCAACAATGTGCTAAAATCAATGTTTAAATTGTCCGCACTTTATTGCTAATTGCTACCGGTTTCATACCATAGGCTGCATTAGTTTGCCCTGTTCTAAAATGTATAGTTCTTTTATACGTGCTTCGACATATATCTGTGCGTATGTGCATGTATTCTTGCGTGTGCCGCGCGTACGTGCAGGTGTGTGCGTGTATGGTTACACGCATGTATGCCCGCACAAGTATTAACAATTATACCTGTGCGTACGTAATTCTATAAATTCGTATTTCAACCTGTCTGTATCATAATACCTGCTTTGCTACCTTTATGTTTAATTATGTATGTGTAATTTTATGCCTTGCCATGTTTGTATTCTATGTTCGTATATGTACAAAGGTGCTACCTTTATGTTCAAATCTGTATGTGTAATATCATGCCTTGCCATGTTTGTATTCTATGTTCGTGTATGTACCAAGGACAGATTGGAAGACTAGGCGTTGCCTAAAATCTTTATCCTTGAGCAAAATAAAGTTAAAGTTTTCAAGTTTTCAAAGTTTTCTCTCTCTCAGTCTCTATTGCCCCCTCCCTCTGCTCTCCCTCTTTCACTCTCCCCCATTTCCCCCTCTTTATGAACTGTTTCATCTCTTCTTCATTCACCCCTCTCCTCTCTCTCCCTCCCCCATACACGGACTCTAAAACCCTAAACCAGCTCCCTAGCTTTCTCCCCCCCCCCTTCCCTCCCTATCTACCTCGCCCCCCCCTTCCCTCCCTATCTACCTCGCCCCCCCCTTCCCTCCCTATCTACCTCGCCCCCCTCTTGCCTTCCTATCTACCTCGCCCCCCCCTTCCCTCCCTATCTACCTCGCCCCCCTCTTGCCTTCCTATCTACCTCGCCCCCCCCTTCCCTCCCTATCTACCTCGCCCCCCTCTTCCCTCCCTATCTACCTCGCCCCCCTCTTGCCTTCCTATCTACCTCGCCCCCCTCTTCCCTCCCTATCTACCTCGCCCCCCTCTTGCCTTCCTATCTACCTCGCCCCCCTCTTCCCTCCCTATCTACCTCGCCCCCCTCTTCCCTCCCTATCTACCTCGCCCCCCTCTTGCCTTCCTATCTACCTCGCCCCCCCCTTCCCTCCCTATCTACCTCGCCCCCCTCTTCCCTCCCTATCTACCTCGCCCCCCTCTTGCCTTCCTATCTACCTCGCCCCCCTCTTCCCTTCCTATCTACCTCGCCCCCCTCTTCCCTTCCTATCTACCTCGCCCCCCTCTTCCCTCCCTATCTACCTCGCCCCCCTCTTCCCTTCCTATCTACCTCGCCCCCCCCTTCCCTCCCTATCTACCTCGCCCCCCTCTTGCCTTCCTATCTACCTCGCCCCCCCCTTCCCTTCCTATCTACCTCGCCCCCCCCTTCCCTCCCTATCTACCTCGCCCCCCTCTTGCCTTCCTATCTACCTCGCCCCCCCCTTCCCTCCCTATCTACCTCGCCCCCCTCTTCCCTCCCTATCTACCTCGCCCCCCTCTTGCCTTCCTATCTACCTCGCCCCCCCCTTCCTATCTACCTCGCCCCCTTCCTATCT
>CM065698.1:51911809-51914309 GCA_017654935.2 Phymorhynchus buccinoides | reverse complement strand
GTTCCTGTTCGAGTGAGCCTTGAAGGCTTTCCCTCTTGTTCATTTCTACTTTTATATCTGTATTTTTTCCCCAGAGGGCTGGATGTAAAAAAAAAAGCATGTCATTGCTTATTCTGTTACCCTCTATAAATAAAATAAATTAATGAACTCTCTCTCTCTCTCTCTCTCTCTCTCTCTCTCTCTCTCTCTCTCTCTCTCTCTCTCTCTCTCTCTCTCTCTCTCTCTCTCTCTCTCTCTATGAGGCAGTGACGTCACACATCATGTAGACACGGAGCCAGGCAGGGAAGGGGTTAATGATCTCTATCAGGCAGTGACATCACACACAAGCCTGTAGACACGGAGGCCAGGCAGGGAAGGGGTTAACATTGCCAAGTTTATCAGGCAGTGGCATCACACACAAGTTTCTTGTCATTTTCGCATGTTACGCAACATTGTCCCCCACTTCTCCAGAAAGGGACATATTTAGGATCAGCCAATGATTATTTTCACAAACTGAAAGAAGCGGACTTTGAGATTGAGAGTCGTAAACATAAGAGAGACGTCTAAGGTATAACATTGCCAAGTTTCGTTCAATATAGAGCTTTTCTAAACACGCACTATTTCAACGCAAGCAGCACTTCGATTTTGAACGCTGTCCTAAGTTATGTTAATTAGAAAGGTTCACCCCACTTCACCTTACCAGGGGTCAGGGGTCACCCACTTCAGTTCAAATAGGAACTTATGTTATGGCTTGTCTTTCATTTGTATACAAATATGACAGTAAATAACACACCTAAAAAACACGGTACGCGGTCGCCAATAAACTTTAAAAACAAATCTGAGTAGATTGAAAAAATATTAGATAAAAGTTGTTGCTTTCATCATCATCATCATCATGATCATCATGATCATCATCATCAGCATCATCATCATCATCATGATCATCATCATCAAACATCATCATCAATATATCAACACATCATCATCATCATCATCATCATCATTATAATCATCATCATCATCATCATCATCATCAAAACCATCATCATCATCATCATCATCATCATCATTATCATTATAATCATTTGTACCGGAAGAAGGAATGGTTCATGTCAGAGCATGTTTTATTAAATATATCTCATCTACTTCCTGTATAGCACATAGGTGAATTGCCGGGGTGTGCAGAGAAGAGAGAGAGAGAATCCAGAGAGAGAGAGAGAAGAGAGAGAGAGAGAGAGAGAGAGAGAGAGAGAGAGAGAGAGAGAGAGAGAGAGAGAGAGAGAGAGAGAGAGAGAGAGAGAGAGAGAGATGAAATAGAATACAAAACTTGTTAATAGAGAGAGAGAGAGAGATGCATACAGAACGAAAAGAAAACATTTTTGAAACTAAGATTGAGGGAAACAAGAGCTTGTATGTTTCAACACAATGGGTACTCTTTTTTAATGCCCGAGTCACATTGCCCTCAAACAAACATGCAAGAAAATCAACTATATTCAACACAAAAAATTTCAAATTTATTTGTTAATGTTGAAGCATGCAAAAAACATAAAAATTGCTTTGAACAAGCTTCCAATTATCCATGAAATCAGTAAGTAAAAAATAGATACAACAAAACCGTCTATACTATTTTTTAAATTTTTCTCGCTTGCCAGATCCCAAATTGTAGAGGCATAGTTGATGTGTGACTGGATATAAGCATTGAAAAAAAGTTTACGACTCTCTAAATCAAGAAAATGCTTTATCCTGGAAAGTTGATAGACTTTTTTTGATACTTGCTTACAAACCATAGATATTTGATGGGACCATGAAAGGTTGTGATCAACAATAAGTCCTAAACTTTTATGATAGTCAACCTCTTCCATGATTTCACCATTGATATACAGGGATTGAGAACCAAGGGTAAGATTTTGACGCTTTTGTCTGGTGGTGATAAGTAAGTATTTACATTTCTTGGGGTGTAGCTGCATGTGATTAAATTCGGACCATTCTATTAGTCTGTTAATGTTATCTTGTAAAGAAATAAAAACGTTTTCCACTTTACTGTCACAGGAGTGTACTGTAGTATCGTCTGCAAACATTTCACATAAAGTCGTTAGATATAATGGTAAGTCGTTAATATATATTGAGAATAATATAGGACCAAGGATGGAGCCTTGGGGAATACCATAATTGACAGGCATAGTAGAAGATTCGCATTCATTTAAAGAAACTCGCTGCTTTCGGTCTGATAAAAATGATGTTAGGAGTTCTATGGTATTGTTAGTAATGCCATATATCTTCAGGGTTTTTTTAGTAAAAGATTACGATCGACAACATCAAAGGCTTTCATAAAGTCAACAGCAAGAACACCCGTGATTTTGTCATCGTTTATGTTAATAAGCCATTGGTCTACTAGGTTAGTTAGGGCCGTATGACATGAATGGTTAGCTCTAAAGCCCGAGAGAGAGAGAGAGAGAGAGAGAGAGAGAGAGAGAGAGAGAGAGAGAGAGAGAGAGAGAGAGAGAGAGAGAGAGAGAGAGAG
>CM065698.1:51901809-51904309 GCA_017654935.2 Phymorhynchus buccinoides | reverse complement strand
ACACACACACACACCACACGCGCGCGCGCGCGCGCACACACACACACACACACGCACACACACACACACACACACACACACACACACACACACACACACACACACACACACACACACACACACACACACACATAGAAGATAGCTGGGGAAAGGAAGGGTAGAGGGTGAGTCTGAGGGGGGGGGGGGGGGGGGGGGGAGGTAAGGGGAGGGGACAGAAAAGATGAAGGGGGTGATGCTGCTAGAAGGGAGTCAGGGGGTAGTGAGGGAGTGGGGAGGGGGAAGCTCGAAAAGTTAAAGTCAGGTCGGGTGCTCGAAATAAAAGACGTAATGGGAAAAAGGGGGGGGGAGGATAAAAAAAGGGAAAAAGAGAGAGAGAGAGGAGAGAGAGAGAGAGAGAGAGAGAGAGAGAGAGAGAGAGAGAGAGAGAGAGAGAGAGAGAGAGAGAGAGAGAGAGAGAGAGAGAGAGACAGAGAGAGAGAGAGAGAGAGAGATACACAGAGAGAGAGAGAGAGAGAGAGAGAGAGAGATAGAGAGAGAGAGAGAGAGAGAGAGAGAGAGAGAGAGACAGAGAAGGGGGGGGGGGAGGGGAGAGGAGGAGAATAGATAGAAGAGAGGCACAGAGACAGAGACACACGCAGAGAGAGAGAACGAACGAACGAAATGTTATGTATTCGGGGTAATGAGGTAAGCTATTTAGTTACAGCTTTCTGCACTCAGCCCTGAGAGAGAGAGAGAGAGAGAGAGAGAGAGAGAGAGAGAGAGAGAGAGAGAGAGAGAGAGAGAGAGGTGCAAGGGGAAGGGGTGGAGTGAGGTGTGTAGTAGTGGAGGATTAGGGTCATGAACGTGGAGGGAAATACAACTAAATGATGCAGGAAGCAGAAGGAGAATCGTTGGTACATTTTCAGAATCTGATGTACTATTATACAGTTTAGTTGTTGTAAACTTTTGGTTGTGGCAGAAAGCTTTACATGCTGTAACATGTCTGCTTTGAACTCTGTAAGCAAAACAACAACAGAAGCTTTACACGACTACACCTGGAACATAGAATCGTTTGCATTTTACCAGTTTTCACAATATTGAGTCATTCTTTGCATGCTTGGCTTTAAAATAGCATTGTATTTTGCATATATTTTGAGTTGTGTATTGTCTTTTGCATGTCAGTAACGAGTTTATATGCGTAATTATTTTGTTCATCAACGTTTTTTCATTGTGCTTTATTAGTGTGAGTGTTTTTAAATAAGGGCAGGATGAAAAAAGAAACTTTGTTTATTTTATTCTTTACCCTCAATATAATTTTTGCTAAAACTTGAATTGATTTTTCGTTCTTTCTTTCTTTCTTTCTTTCTTTTCTTTCTTTCTTTCTTTCTTTCTATTCAATTTTCCCCCGTTCCTGAACTGTTATGACCGACTTGCACTATATTTTCAAATGAAGTAATTCCCCCCCCCCCTCCCCTTTCTCCTATCCCCTTCTGCCATAAGCTACTTTCTTTGAACAGGTAAAAGTCATAACAGCTTCTGGAGAAGATAAATTACGTTACATCATGCACACGACCCCCCCCCCCCCCCCCCCACCCCCGCTTCGCGCCCCCTCTCCCATCCACCCCCCAAAGAAAAGAAGAAAAATAAATATAATTATATACATAATTATCGTCGATTGTTTTTCAAAGTTCAGTTTTGTTTATGACATCAATACGAAGAAACAGGCTAACGACTTTCTTGATCCCCCCCCTCTCCCCCCCCTAACCCATTCCATTCTTCCCCACTGTACATCTCCACTGATTCACAGGCTTTCCCTTCCTCTTGATTTTTACCCCCCCTCACCCCCCCCCCCCCCTTCTCTCTGTCTGTCTCTGTCTCCCCCACAAGATGTTCCTTTCTCAACCACCCCCCATTCTGCTCTCTCTCTCTCTCTCTCTCTCTCTCTCTCTCTCTCTCTCTCTCTCTCTCTCTCTCTCTCTCTCTCTCTCTCTCTCCCTCTCTCTCTCTCTCTCTACTCTCTCTCTCTCTGTGTCTCTCTTGACTCTCTCCCCACAAGATGTGTCCTCTCTCAACCCCAGTGTCTTCTCCCCACTCGTCTCTCCTCCTCCTCATCCTTCTCTCTCTCTCTCCCCCTCTCTCTCTCTCTCTCTCTCTCTTCTCTCTCTCTCCCCTCTCTCTCTCTCTCTGACAAACACTCTCTCTCTCTCTCTCCACTCTCTCCTTCTCTCTCTCTCTCGTCTCTCTCTCTCTCTCTCTCTCTCTCGAGCTCTCTCTCTTCCTCACGTCTCTCTTCTCTCTCTCTTCTAAATGTCTCACAAGCTCGTGTTTCTCAACTAAATTACACAGAAATGTCACAGATAATTTTGTCCTGTCCCTTTTGTACCTCTCAGTTTGAGACTGAAATCCATTTTGTATTACATTGCCCTCGTTATCAAGATTTGAGAGATATATATCCCAAGTAAATATTATAACCAACCTTCACTGTTCAAACTAACCATGCTGCTTGCAACTGAAAATAAAT
>CM065698.1:51884309-51886809 GCA_017654935.2 Phymorhynchus buccinoides | reverse complement strand
GAAATGTTGTGAAAAAAACTGCATTGAAATACATGCAAAACTTCGCGAGATATTAGCGATTATGTGTTTTGGGGTTTGAATCCCGTAACTGGCGCGACCTTGACCTTAATGTAAAAGTAAATACATCTGTGGATAGCTTGCATCTTGGCAAACTAGTATGCCAAATTTGATGATGATAGACTGAATAGTTTTTGAGAAAAACGGACGAAAGCCGGACCATCAGGCATGAGGGGTGCAGCAGGCGGGTGTCCATTCAGGTGCTGCCAGACTCTGGCTGTGAAACACTGGCGTTCTGGCCGCCTTTTCTCGGGAACTAAAGGCGTATATTGTTCAAACTCTGCATACACATAGATGCTTATGCAAGCTTTCAAAAAGATAATTTGCAATTAAAATTAGCCAATGACCTTGAGATTTTGACCTTTAACGTGCGAGTTTTGTCCTGGCCATATCTTTCACATCTCCAAAAACACAAAGCGAGTGAGCCTTGCAGGCGTTGGCTCTTGTTCATGCCATCAAGAGACGTAAGAGATTAACTGTAAGGTGCAGCAATATTTATTATTATTCTGAATAATACTTCCATCATGTTTGTGTACATTGTCTTTCTTCATTCCAAAGTGGCAATCCCGCCATAGCTAAAGTTTTACGTCCTCTTGGCATAGCCGTACGGGACAATCCTGTCCCCGCTGCCACATGTTGTATTGTGGCCCAAGGCCAATGCACCAGTACATTATCCTCAGCTTCTGAGTCCTTGTGCTGCAATAAAGGGTGCGTTTGGCAGGCTTTATATTGCGTTGTCTGTGCTCAGTTTCTGAGTCCTTGTGCTACAATAAAGGGTGCGTTTGACAGGCTTTTTATTGCGTTGTCTGTGCTCAGTTTCTGAGTCCTTGTGCTACAATAAAGGGTGCGTTTGACAGGCTTTATATTGCTTTGTCTGTGCTCAGTTTCTGAGTCCTTGTGCTACAATAAAGGGTGCGTTTGACAGGCTTTATATTGCGTTGTCTGTGCTCAGTTTCTGAGTCCTTGTGCTACAATAAAGGGTGCGTTTGGCAGGCTTTATATTGCGTTGTCTGTGCTCAGTTTCTGAGTCCTTGTGCTACAATAAAGGGTGCGTTTGGCAGGCTTTATATTGCTTTGTCTGTGCTCATTTCCCCTCTGAGTCCATTGTGCTACAATAAAGGGTGCGTTTGGCACTCTCCAGATGGCTGGATGTAAAAACAAAGCGTGTAATTGCTATTCTATTACCCTCTTAATAATTGTCCATAATACTTGTTGTATTATGGTCAATAAACAGTCTTATATTGCTTACGTGCTATTTTATAAATAAAAAAACAAAAAACAAAGGGTCGTTTGTCAGCTCTCTCTCTCTTGCTCTGTCTGTGCTCTCTCTCTCTCTCTCTGAGAAATCCTTCATGGATACAATCAGTCTGGTGGGTTTTGGCAGAGAATTATATTGCTCAGTCTGTGCTGCTCATTAGCGGCCCCCCTCTTTTTTACCATTTTTACCCCCCCCCGAATTTTTTCCCTCTCTCCCAGTGGCTGGATGCCGAAAACTGTGGGCGCTGTAATTGCTAGGCACTATTACCCTCTTAATAATTGTCCATAATACTTGTTGTATTATAGTCAAGCGAAACAGCGTGTAACGTTCACTCATTGAACCAAAGGACTTGCACCTGGTGAAACCTTTGTTTACTGACAAACCTCTCCTTGGCATGAGGCTGTGTCAAACCAGTTGGCATAAGATAGAACACCAAGGCTACATCAAAATATTACATTCTGCATGATTATGCGGGGTTAAGCCATGACAAGCTTCTAGCATAACATCATCAGTCCTATATCAGTCCTCCGAGTGTGGCTGCCCACGTGGCAGGATAATATAAAAACGGTCACACACGTAAATTAAATGTTCTCATCCCCAGCCTGGTGCATTAGTATCATAGTGTTCAAGTGCTTCGGTTGTTGGGATGATTTCTGGAGTCTTTAAGCCAGGGTAAGACAACAACTGACAAAACTTAATTTCATAGTGACGTAGTGAAGCTTTTTACCGATTAGGCCTAGTGTGTTTATTCCAGTGACCCTGTCCTCAAACCAACGGCCTTGTCATTGGTTGACAATAGCCCCAAGGTGTTACCCAACAACACAGTGATAGCTGTAGCCTTGTCATTGGTTGACAATAGTCCCAGTGGTGACCCAACAACACAGTGATAGCTGTAGCCTTGTCATTGGTTGACAATAGCCCCAAGGTGTTACCCAACAACACAGTGATAGCTGTAGCCTTGTCATTGGTTGACAATAGCCCCAGTGGTGACCCAACAACACAGTGAGAGCTGTAGCCTTGTCATTGGTTGACAATAGCCCCAAGGTGTTACCCAACAACACAGTGATAGCTGTAGCCTTGTCATTGGTTGACAATAGCCCCAAGGTGTTACCCAACAACACAGTGATAGCTGTAGCCTTGTCATTGGTTGACAATAGCCCCAAGGTGTTACCCAACAACACAGTG
>CM065698.1:51876809-51879309 GCA_017654935.2 Phymorhynchus buccinoides | reverse complement strand
GAGAGAGAGAGAGAGAGAGAGAGAGAGAGAGAGAGAGACGAAATACGAATGTTTTATTTAGGGCAAAAAGGATAAGCTACAATAGCTTCTTTACACCTTGCCCTCTCACTCACTCACACATTCATACCATGCATCAAGCAAATACAATTTGACATAAATCAATCAAGTCAAGAAAATGGAACAAAAATTGGCACATGAAATAATTGAAAAATATATAAAAAATGGGAATTAAAGCAAACATGGATAATTTAACAATGGTGAACTTGAATTGGTAGCATAAATTGAGTACGAAAAAAGGGAAACAACTGATTTTGAGACAATGACTATTTTTCAGAATAAACCCACTTTTAAGGAAGAACAAAAAAAACCATTATAAGATAACATGGGAATATGAGAGAGGGACGGAGATAGAAAGAGAGAGAGAGAGAGAGAGAGAGAGAGAGAGAGAGAGAGAGAGAGAGAGAGAGAGAGAGAGAGAGAGAGAGAGAGAGAGAGAGAGACTTAATTTAAAACCTAAATAGTTTGTATTATAGGGACATAGTTGCATTGTTTTCAAATTGCACTCAGCATGTCAATCGTCGTTTCCGACCATGACTGCCCAGATAGCTGACGGGGCAGATAGTGTTCGGGTGGTCAGGCTACAATTTGCTTACATTTGAGATACCTTGCCTAGGGTACATACTCACACTCTCTTCCAAAGGGATTTTAGGGTAGATGACAGTAAGCAAAGCAAAAGGCAGAGAGACATAGAGAGTGATAGATCAGAGGAAGCTACAATCACAGAACTTGAAGGCAGAGAGACATAGAGAGTGATAGATCAGAGGAAGTTACAATCACAGAACTTGAAGGCAGAGAGACAAAGAGAGTGATAGATCAGAGGAAGTTACAATCACAGAACTTGAAGGCAGAGAGACATAGAGAGTGATAGATCAGAGGAAGTTACAATCACAGAACTTGAAGGCAGAGAGACAAAGAGAGTGATAGATCAGAGGAAGCTACAATCACAGAACTTGAAGGCAGAGAGACAAAGAGAGTGATAGATCAGAGGAAGATACAATCACAGAACTTGAAGGCAGAGAGACATAGAGAGTGATAGATCAGAGGAAGATACAATCACAGAACTTCAAGAAGGCAGAGAGACAAAGAGAGTGATAGATCAGAGGAAGCTACAATCACAGAACTTGAAGGCAGAGAGACAAAGAGAGTGATAGATCAGAGGAAGATACAATCACAGAACTTGAAGGCAGAGAGACATAGAGAGTGATAGATCAGAGGAAGATACAATCACAGAACTTCAAGAAGGCAGAGAGACAAAGAGAGTGATAGATCAGAGGAAGCTACAATCACAGAACTTGAAGGCAGAGAGACAAAGAGAGTGATAGATCAGAGGAAGCTACAATCACAGAACTTGAAGGCAGAGAGACATAGAGAGTGATAGATCAGAGGAAGTTACAATCACAGAACTTGAAGAAGGCAGAGAGACAAAGAGAGTGATAGATCAGAGGAAGCTACAATCACAGAACTTGAAGGCAGAGAGACATAGAGAGTGATAGATCAGAGGAAGATACAATCACAGAACTTGAAGGCAGAGAGACAAAGAGAGTGATAGATCAGAGGAAGATACAATCACAGAACTTGAAGAAGGCAGAGAGACAAAGAGAGTGATAGATCAGAGGAAGTTACAATCACAGAACTTCAAGAAGGCAGAGAGACAAAGAGAGTGATAGATCAGAGGAAGATACAATCACAGAACTTCAAGAAGGCAGAGAGACAAAGAGAGTGATAGATCAGAGGAAGTTACAATCACAGAACTTGAAGAAGGCAGAGAGACAAAGAGAGTGATAGATCAGAGGAAGATACAATCACAGAACTTCAAGAAGGCAGAGAGACAAAGAGAGTGATAGATCAGAGGAAGATACAATCACAGAACTTGAAGGCAGAGAGACAAAGAGAGTGATAGATCAGAGGAAGAGAGTACAATCACAGAACTTCAAGAAGGCAGAGAGACAAAGAGAGTGATAGATCAGAGGAAGATACAATCACAGAACTTCAAGAAGGCAGAGAGACAAAGAGAGTGATAGATCAGAGGAAGTTACAATCACAGAACTTGAAGGCAGAGAGACAAAGAGAGTGATAGATCAGAGGAAGATACAATCACAGAACTTGAAGGCAGAGAGACAAAGAGAGTGATAGATCAGAGGAAGTTACAATCACAGAACTTGAAGGCAGAGAGACATAGAGAGTGATAGATCAGAGGAAGCTACAATCACAGAACTTGAAGAAGGCAGAGAGACAAAGAGAGTGATAGATCAGAGGAAGCTACAATCACAGAACTTGAAGGCAGAGAGACAAAGAGAGTGATAGATCAGAGGAAGATACAATCACAGAACTTGAAGGCAGAGAGACATAGAGAGTGATAGATCAGAGGAAGATACAATCACAGAACTTGAAGGCAGAGAGACATAGAGAGTGATAGATCAGAGGAAGCTACAATCACAGA
>CM065698.1:51869309-51871809 GCA_017654935.2 Phymorhynchus buccinoides | reverse complement strand
TTGACAAAGATCTGTCTTGAACAGACCATATAAAGTCTTTAGGGAAAGGTCTGTCTAGAAAAATACTCCAGCTATCTAAGATTAAACATTTCCTTGATAACCATTCTCGTAAACTATTCTTTAATGCTCACATACTCTCCATGATCGATTATGCTTCAACATTATGGGATAGCTGTAGTGATACATATTTAAAGATTATCAATCGTATGTACAAAAAAGCAATTAAAATAATTTTATTAAAATCAAGTTCACTTACCTATGAAGACTACAAACAACTAGATATACTAACTTTTCAAGACAGACTTTTTCCTCAAAAAGGCAATCTGCATGCATAATATTGTCAACGGAAATGCTCCAAAAAAGATAACAGATACATTTACGACAAACACAAGCAGACACACCCATTTACTCTCATTCCCTCGACCAAAACATGAAAAACAAGAACTACTTCAAGAAAAAAATGAAAATGTATCTCTTTAACAGAACATAATTGATAACTTTATTCCAATTATTTAAAAGAATGGAAACGTAGCCTACATAACATATTTTGGTAAGTAAATGTGATGTTTTAAATGTTTCGTTGTTGATGTTGATGTATATATTGTACATAATATGCTATTCGCATATGTCCCCATCCTTTTTCCTGTTTTTGTGTGTGGAATATTTGCTTGTTTCTTTAATTAATTGTTTACTTGTATATTTTCCTTTTCTTGTTCGCTACTTTGGAATGTTTAGTTCTTTATTTTTTCTTTATATCATTTTTTTTATGGATGGCTTGTTGAAAAAAAGCATGTTTTGCTTATACAATGTTCCCATCTGGAAATAAAATTTTGACTTGACTTGACTTTACTTGACTTGACACACACACACACACACACACACACACACACACACTACACACACACACACACACCACACAACACACACACTGGACTTTGAACTCAATGTATTGTCAGATTAACTATAAAAGCTGTACTGACATACACATCACACATCATCATCACACATCACACACACACAACCACACACACACACACACACACACACACACTACACACACACACACACACACTCTCACACTCTCTCTCTCTCTCTCTCTCTCCCCCCCCCTCCCCCCCCCCCCCCCCCCCCCGCGCCCCCCTCCCCTCCCCAGTAATTTCTTGTCTTTTTTAGTCTTACTGTCATGTCAATTGAGCAGTTGGTTTACCGTTTGTTGCTTGAAAAGAGCGTTATTGGACCAACGTGTAGATCCCCCCCCCCCCCCCCCCCCCTCCCCCTCTCATATTGACTATATAGACAATGGGCCTACCGTTTTAATTAAATGCGGATGATCCTTCAAACATACAAATCGATAAGTAGGCCTATGCATATAGCGTGGGTTGGGGCAGGGGTTGGGGCAGGGGTTGGGGTTGGGGCAGGGGGAGGGGTGGAGGGGAAAGGGGAGGTGTAAAGGGAAGGTGGAGAGCAATGCATTGTTGGAAAATAAACTTCGTCAGCTGAATTTGAAGCAATGATTCACTGCACCAGCTGTGTAAACATATTCAAATCTACCCCCCCCCCCCTCTCCCCACAGTCTTTATACAAAATATCCTCACCGCTTTTCCCAAAATCGAAAAGCTTTCAAACCATTTCTCTTTTCTGCCTTTCTATGTTCCAACAACGATAACATCATCCTCATCACCACCACCATAAGCACCATCACCACCACCATCAACATTATCATTATCATCATACACACATACACACAGACACACACAGACACACACACACACACACACACACACACACACACACACACACACACACACACACACACACACACACACACACACACACACACACACACACACACACACACACACACACACACACACACACACACACACACACACACACACACACACACACACACTGAAAGTGGTCTCATACAAGCACAGTACAAAGGAGAAAACATGTTTTCAAATAAAAACAAACTGAAGGAAAAGAATGGCGAGCCAGCCATGCTTCACAAAATTGGACATGTTATTATTGAAGTCGATGGAAGCAACTGTCCCAACACATTGGGAGCCACCCTCTGTCCCCCACCATATATTGCCTTTGTTAGTTAGCATCAATAAAACAACAGTTCAAACGCTTTGGTTTTATCAAAGTAAATTGTTTGTGTTGTTACCCCTTGATCATAGGCAGATAAAAGATCATTGTATGTCGCCAGTAGCTGATTTACTGTGCAATCACCTGGCATAAAACCAGATTGAAATGGAGTGATTATTTTGTGTGGTTTTAAGAATGTGTATATATGTTTATGAACACACCTCTCGAGAACCTTGCCGATACAGCCTAGCAGAGATACAGGGCGATAACCATTGCACTGATCATTGGGTCCTTTCTTATGAATACATGAAATGATGTGCCAACTTCCACAGGGATGGGAACTTACTTTCATAGAGACATCTATTGAAACGAAAACGAAAACGAAATTGTATTTAACCAGGGAACATGA
>CM065698.1:51829309-51864309 GCA_017654935.2 Phymorhynchus buccinoides | reverse complement strand
AAAAGGTGCATTTATTTGCAATGAAAAAGTTCTTAAATGTTGATAGACGTACACCCAATGACCTTGTGTATGGCGAACTTGGCAGATTTCCTATTTATTTGAATTCCTTAGTAAAATGTATTAGATATTGGCTTAGATTAGGTCGCATGAATGAGCACAGATTACCTCTGAAAGCGTATAAAACATTGTATGAATTAGATGCTAGAGGGAAAACAACTTGGGCTTCTGATGTTCGAAAATGTTTGAGTATTTATGGCTTTGCATATGTATGGATGGATCAAGGTGTTGGATGTGTTCGTAGCTTTTTGTCTTGTTTGAAACAACGTGTGGTTGACTGCAGATGGCAAGATTGGGATTACCATATTCAAAATAGTGACAGGTTTTCGTTTTTTTAGGCTGTTAAAAACAAATTGTTTGGTAGAACCATATTTAATGTCTAGCAATATCAATAGATTTGTCAGATCTACAGTTACAAAGTTAAGATTTGGTGTTTCAGATATAGCTATACACAGACAGAGATACAAATTCAATGCTATGCTAAATATGTTATGTCCTCTGTGTAGATTAGATAAAGAAGATGAGTTTCATTTTGTGTTATGTTGTCCAGTATTTAATGATTTAAGACAAAAATATATTCCTGCAAAATATTGTAGAAACCCAGCTCTTTTTAGATTAGTGCTTCTTTTGACTTCAACAAATGAAATTGTTATGTGCAATCTTGCTATGTATTTATATTTGGCATTTAAGAGAAGAAGCATTATGGTAAGTTAGCTCAGTTAGCAAGAATATTTATATTGTGTTATGCATTACTCACGATTGTTGTAAGTTTAATATATATGTATTGTGAATCACCCCTTTGAATGGGGCCTTGGCCTTACCAAATAAATATCGTTATCGTTATCGTTATCGTTATCTCTCTCTCTCTCTCTCTCTCATCTCTCTCTCTCTCTCTCTCTCTCTCTCTCTCTCTCTCTCTCTCTCTCTCTCTCTCTCTCTCCTCTCTCTCTCTCTCTCTCTCTCTCTCTCTCTCTCTCACTCTGTTTCGTTCTCACCTTCTGTCTATTGTGTCACTCTATATTAATTGTTCTGTATCTCCCCCTTTCTTTCCAAACCTTTCTCTGAAGTTATTTTGCACTGCAAGTTTGGAGGGTGGGTGTGAACACACAGCTGTTACGAGTGTCGAAATTAAACCGAATGATCCAGCCTCACGCGCTCGTTGCTGACGTGTTCAAGGCAAAGAAGGAGCCGGCAAGGTACAAAAGCACCTGTCAGTTGTGGCTTGGTGTTCTTGTCGACGAGGAGCAGGATTGTTTCCACTGGCAGATTCCGTCTTCACTTCTGTCAACGTTTCCCACAACTAGCCACAGTCCCATAGGTGAGAAGCTGTGTTTTCTTTTCCCTTATCATTCCGCTTCTTCTTCTACATTAAAGTTTGCTACTCTGTTGTAAGTCAGACATTTGTATTTCATTAGGCACTTCGTCTATTCGCGACGTTTTTTCTTTGCAATTGTTTATTTGCTGTGAGTACAGGCATGACATTCTGATTTGTATCCAGCATGTCGGTAGGGGGGATTCGTTTCTTTGTCAACCTTTTTTTGTCTGTTGTAAGTATAGACGTTTCAAATTTTATTGAGCATGTTTTTATGTGTAAAGTTTTATTTCCTCTGGTCTGTGATATGTCAGACATTTTGATTTGTATTCAACACACTTTTATTTGGGATACATTTTCCTGAACTTTTTCTGTCTGTTGTAAGTCAAACATTTAAACGGATGACAATTGTTATTTGCCTTTTCTGTCCGTTGTAAGTCAGACATTATTTTGAAGTGTTACTGTGCACACCATTTTTAAGACCAATATTTGCTTATCTTTCGTTCTGTCTATTGTAAGTCAGACATATAATTCTTAACGAGCACAACTTGTTTTTGTCTTTGATTTATTAGTGCGAATCTGTAAGTCATTTTAATACATTTCTGACAAATTTGCTTTGTCTGTTGTCATTAAGACAATTCAATTTTATTGTAAACAGTAGCAGTATAAGTAGAGGGTTTTCAACCCTTTTCGCATGACCTCAAACGTAAGACCTCATAATCAATAATCTGATTTATTGATGGATTGATTGATTGATCAATGAATTAATGAAATGAACGTCGATCGAAGCCATTAAGGTTAACGACCAATTACCGACTGACAATGTGTGATTCGATACATACTTACCGTCAGTTTACCAGCTGACAATCACCGACTGACAATGTGTGATTCGATACATACTTACCGTCAGTTTACCAGCTGACAATCACCGACTGACAATGTGTGATTCAATACATACTTACCGTCAGTTTACCAGCTGACAATCACCGACTGACAATGTGTGATTCGATACATACTTACCGTCAGTTTACCAGCTGACAATCACCGACTGACAATGTGTGATTCGATACATACTTACCGTCAGTTTACCAGCTGTCAATCACCGACTGACAATGTGTGATTCGATACATACTTACCGTCAGTTTACCAGCTGACAATCACCGACTGACAATGTGTGATTCGATACATACTTACCGTCAGTTTTACCAGCTGACAATCACCGACCAGCTGACAATGTGTGATTCGATACATACTTACCGTCAGTTTACCAGCTGACAATCACCGACTGACAATGTGTGATTCGATACATACTTACCGTCAGTTTACCAGCTGACAATCACCGACTGACAATGTGTGATTCGATACATACTTACCGTCAGTTTACCAGCTGACAATCACCGACTGACAATGTGTGATTCGATACATACTTACCGTCAGTTTACCAGCTGTCAATCACCGACTGACAATGTGTGATTCGATACATACTTACCGTCAGTTTGCCAGCTGACAATCACCATACTTACCGTCAGTTTACCAGCTGTCACAATGTGTGATTCGATACATACTTACCGTCAGTTTGCCAGCTGTCAATCACCGACTGACAATGTGTGATTCGATACATACTTACCGTCAGTTTACCAGCTGTCAATCACCGACTGACAATGTGTGATTCGATACATACTTACCGTCAGTTTACCAGCTGACAATCACCGACTGACAATGTGTGATTCGATACATACTTACCGTCAGTTTGCCAGCTGACAATCACCGACTGACAATGTGTGATTCGATACATACTTACCGTCAGTTTGCCAGCTGACAATCACCGACCAGACAATGTGTGATTCGATACATACTTACCGTCAGTTTACCAGCTGTCAATCACCGACTGACAATGTGTGATTCGATTCATACTTACCGTCAGTTTACCAGCTGACAATCACCGACTGACAATGTGTGATTCGATACATACTTACCGTCAGTTTACCAGCTGACAATCACCGACTGACAATGTGTGATTCGATACATACTTACCGTCAGTTTACCAGCTGTCAATCACCGACTGACAATGTGTGATTCGATACATACTTACCGTCAGTTTGCCAGCTGTCAATCACCGACTGACAATGTGTGATTCGATACATACTTACCGTCAGTTTACCAGCTGTCAATCACCGACTGACAATGTGTGATTCGATACATACTTACCGTCAGTTTGCCAGCTGTCAATCACCGACTGACAATGTGTGATTCGATGCATGATGCATACTTACCGTCTGTTTACCAGCTGACATGTTCACAGCTGACTCTCACTGTCAGTTGGAACAACCTGCCTCGTCCATTATAGTACTGTGCTTGCTATAATACATCAGAAGCAATCTTCTTTGATTTTGAATAATTTATCATTACACATCACACATGCCTGTATTCGATCATACTTCCGTCAGTTTACCAGCTCAATCACCGATTGACAATGTGTGATTCGATACATACTTACCGTCAGTTTGCCAGCTGACTCACCGACTGACAATGTATGATTCGATCTGTCCGTCAGTTTACCAGCTGACAATCACCGACTGACAATGTGTGATTCGATACATACTTACCGTCAGTTTGCCAGCTGACAATCACCGACTGACAATGTGTGATTCGATACATACTTACCGTCAGTTTGCCAGCTGTCAATCACCGACTGACAATGTGTGATTCGATGCATGATGCATACTTACCGTCTGTTTACCAGCTGACATGTTCACAGCTGACTCTCACTGTCTCAACCTGCCTCGTCCATTATCTGTGCTCTATAATACATCAGAAGCAATCTTCTTTGATTTTGAATAATTTATCATTACACATGACACATCTGTATATCTCTCTCTTCATCTCGTCTGTCTCTCTATTGTCTGCCAAGCTATCTGTCTCTCCCCCCATCTCTCTCTCTCTCTCTCTCTCTCTCTCTCTCTCCTCTCTCTCTCTCTCTCTCTCTCTTCTCTCTATCTCTCATACTTTTCAAATTCCTCATATTGTCTGTCTGTTGTCCTTAACTCGTCTCCCTCTTACATTGCTATTTTGTATATATTGTTATTCTTGATGATGGTTTGAAGGATTGCTTTGATGCTTATGTTACTTTATAATGTTTTTGCATTACTTATTTGTTGGTCTGTTAAATTTCTTGTTTGGCCACAGGGCTGAGTGTAAAAAAAGCAATGCTTATCTCATTGCCCTGTATAAATAAACATTCTTTTCGTTTAGTTTCTTTCCTGAACACAGGAGTTATTTACACTATCATTTCAACGGTGGTTTTGTTTTTAGTAGGGGTCGTAAGGGTAAGACGACTGCAAAACAGTGAAAGAGATGTAAGACGTCGACACAGGTATTCAGCTTGAGAAAATTAAAGCAGCTTTACATACTTAATATTGTCAGTGACAGTTCTTTTTTTTAGTTTAGAACTATTCATTATTTTTTTGTATTACATGACTGTATTACTAAAAACCCACAGCTTCACAAGAAAATGAAGTTTGTTGTCATATGAATAGCACACGTCTTTTCTAACAAAAAGAAATAAATAGAAGGCAGCCAATTGAATGGCATAGATGAAACAATGATGCAACTGGTTGTTTTTTAATTGTTTGGGTGTGTAGTACAAGGCTATGCTGAAGCAATAGCCTTTCATCCCTAACGTCATGGTCTACTGCTGATTTCAGATCACTGTGACTGTCATTGTCAGCCATGGTGTTTACACTATTATGTGTAGAGAGCACTGTCATGTCATTCGTGTCACTCAGGACTGCTGATAACATGTTTAGTGTTGATTTCAGATCACTGTGACTGTCATTGCAGTACAGTAAAGAACACATGTCATTCGTGTCACTGAGGACTGATGATAACATGTTTAGTGTTGATTTCAGATCACCATGGTGTTCACAGTATTAAAGAACACAGTATTAAAGAACACATGTCACAGTATCGTGTCACTGAGGACTGATGATAACATGTTTAGTGTTGATTTCAGATCACCATGACTGTCACAGTAGTAAAGAACACATGTCATTCGTGTCACTGAGGACTGATGATAACATGTTGGGGCGGGGGGCGCAGCTCAACGTGCGATCGGCTGTCACAAGTTCGTCTCTGGATGTTTTGTTATGTTGTTTGTGATGTTTCACGTACTCCTCCAATCATTCCTGCCCTCCGCTGTCCGCTGCCACAACGCTGGTGTCAACCGATGACTGCCCGCATGTGCACAGTGAAATGGGAGGGGTGGTGGGGGGGGGAGGTGATATTATGGAGTGGGGTGATGTAGAACAACCACCGAACTAAACTCCCAGACAGCAAGAGAAAGTGGGGCAACGAATGAGTTGGTGTGTGTGTGTGCGCGCGCGCGCGCACCGCGCGTGCGTGCGTGCGCGTGTGGTGGTGTGTGTGTGTGTGTGTGTGTGTGTGTGTGTGTGTGTGGTGTGTGTGTGTGTGTGTGTGTGTGTGTGTGTGTGTGTGTGTGTGTGTGTGTGTGTGTGTGTGTGTGAGAGAGAGAGAGAGAGAGAGAGAGAGAGAGAGAGAGAGAGAGAGAGAGAGAGAGAGAGAGAGAGAGAGAGAATGTGTGTAAGAGAGAGAGTATGTGTGCGTGTGTGTGCGTGTGTGTTATCGTGTGCATCCTTGGATAACCTGTGTGTGTGCATGTGTTGACGTGTTTGTGGAGTGTTCTGTGCATGAATGTTGACGTCTGTGTCCTTCATGCATCCCTTGGATAAATGTTGACCTGGGAGTCTGGAATGTGTGTGCATGAATGTTGACGTCTGTTTCCTTCATGGAGTGAACCTTCTGTGCATGAATGTTGACGTCTGTTTCCTTCATGGAATGAATCTTGTGTGCATGAATGTTGACGTCTGTTTCCTTAATGGAATGAATCTTGTGTGCATGAATGTTGACGTCTGTTTCCTTCATGGAATGAACCTTGTGTGCATGAATGTTGACGTCTGTTTCCTTCATGGAATGAATCCTTGTGTGCATGAATGTTGACGTCTGTTTCCTTAATGGAATGAACCTTGTGTGCATGAATGTTGACGTCTGTTTCCTTAATGGAATGAATCTTGTGTGCAATGGAATGTTGTGTGCATGAATGTTGACGTCTGTTTCCTTAATGGAATGAATCTTGTGTGCATGAATGTTGACGTCTGTTTCCTTAATGGAATGAATCTTGTGTGCATGAATGTTGACGTCTGTTTCCTTAATGGAATGAACCTTGTGTGCATGAATGTTGACGTCTGTTTCCTTAATGGAATGAATCTTGTGTGCATGAATGTTGACGTCTGTTTCCTTAATGGAATGAACCTTGTGTGCATGAATGTTGACGTCTGTTTCCTTCATGGAATGAACCTTGTGTGCATGAATGTTGACGTCTGTTTCCTTCATGGAATGAATCTTGTGTGCATGAATGTTGACGTCTGTTTCCTTAATGGAATGAATCTTGTGTGCATGAATGTTGACGTCTGTTTCCTTCATGGAATGAACCTTGTGTGCATGAATGTTGACGTCTGTTTCCTTAATGGAATGAACCTTGTGTGCATGAATGTTGACGTCTGTTTCCTTAATGGAATGAACCTTGTGTGCATGAATGTTGACGTCTGTTTCCTTCATGGAATGAACCTTGTGTCTGTTTGACGTCTTTTCCTTAATGGAATGAACCTTGTGTGCATGAATGTTGACGTCTGTTTCCTTAATGGAATGAACCTTGTGTGCATGAATGTTGACGTCTGTTTCCTTCATGGAATGAATCCTTGTGTGCATGAATGTTGACGTCTGTTTCCTTCATGGAATGAATCTTGTGTGCATGAATGTTGACGTCTGTTTCCTTAATGGAATGAACCTTGTGTGCATGAATGTTGACGTCTGTTTCCTTAATGGAATGAACCTTGTGTGCATGAATGTTGACGTCTGTTTCCTTAATGGAATGAATCTTGTGTGCATGAATGTTGACGTCTGTTTCCTTCATGGAATGAACCTTGTGTGCATGACTGTTGACGTCTGTTTCCTTAATGGAATGAATCTTGTGTGCATGAATGTTGACGTCTGTTTCCTTAATGGAATGAATCTTGTGTGCATGAATGTTGACGTCTGTTTCCTCAATGGAATGAACCTTGTGTGCATGAATGTTGACGTCTGTTTCCTTAATGGAATGAACCTTGTGTGCATGAATGTTGACGTCTGTTTCCTTAATGGAATGAACCTTGTGTGCATGAATGTTGACGTCTGTTTCCTTAATGGAATGAATCTTGTGTGCATGAATGTTGACGTCTGTTTCCTTCATGGAATGAATCTTGTGTGCATGAATGTTGACGTCTGTTTCCTTAATGGAATGAACCTTGTGTGCATGAATGTTGACGTCTGTTTCCTTAATGGAATGAACCTTGTGTGCATGAATGTTGACGTCTGTTTCCTTAATGGAATGAATCTTGTGTGCATGAATGTTGACGTCTGTTTCCTTAATGGAATGAATCTTGTGTGCATGAATGTTGACGTCTGTTTCCTTCATGGAATGAATCTTGTGTGCACGAGAGGGTGCGTGGCTGAGCAAGGTGGTCATGAAAATATAATTATGGAAGTAAATGGGAAGTAACTGAATTTGTTAATTAAAATAAAATTTCTACCTCTTGATATTAATTTTTATATTGTTTTCATTTATTCATTTGTTTTAATCATTGTATGTATTTCAATATTGCGTTGTTGATTATTCTTTTAATGACTTAATTATCAATTGATATCATATTTGCTTGTTTTGTTTATTGACATACTCTTGTCTTCATTAAACAGTACTGTTTGTGTGTGTGTGTGTGTCTTGTGTGCATGAATATATATATATATATATGTGTGTGTGTGTGTGTGCGTGTGCGTGTGCGTGCGCGCGCGCGTGCATTTTACATCCGTCTTCTTGGTTTGCATTGTTTTGTGCTCTTACCGCCCTTAATTAAGAATGTCAGTAGGGGATTGCGTGCAATTGCCTGTGTGTGTGTGTGTGTGTGTGTGTGTGTGCAAGTGTGTGTGTGGAAGTGTGTTTGTTAATTAAAATAAAATTTCTACCTGTGTGTGTGTATGTATTGTGCGTGTTGATTATTCGTGACTTAATTATCGTGTGTTTATTGACATACTCTTGTGCTGTGTTGTGCGTGTGTGTGTGCGTGCGTGTGTGTGTGTGCGTGCGCGCGCGCGTGCATGTGTGTGTGTGCTGTGTGTGTGTGTGCGTGTGTGCGTGTGTGTGTGTGTGTGTGTGTGTATGTGTGTGTGTGTGTGTGTGTGTGTGTGTGTGTGTGTGTGTGTGTGTGTGTGTGTGTGTGTGTGTGTGTGTGTGTGTGTGTGTGTGTGTGTGTGTGTGTGTGTGTGTGTGTGTGTGTGTGTGTTTGTGTGTGTGTGTGAGTTTATGTGTGTATGTGTTAATGTGTTTGTGTTCTTTCATGCGTGCATGCGTGTACATGTTTGTGGTGGTGTGTGCATGCGCGCTTGCATGTGTGTGTGTGTGTGTTCTGTGCGTGTGTGTGGTGTGTGTGTGTGTGTGTGTGTGTGTGTGTGTGTGTGTGTGTTTGTGTGTGTGATTGTGTACGCGCGCGCGTGTGTGTGTGTGTGTGTGTGTGGAGGGGGGGGGGGGTATGCGTGCAGGTTAGCACGCAAATAATGTACTATTTCTATGAACAATTTAATGATTGCCTTTATGTGCAACTTGTCTTTTTTTAATTTGCTTTTATGACCCTATTGCCTCTTGTTTATTTATTTGTTGATGCTTTCCCCTTGATTATTTATTGATTGATTTATTTATCTATGCCTTGTGTCGATGATGATTTGGATACATTTGTGGTGATGGGTGGAGGTGGATGGAATTGGGTGAGGGTGTGTGTGTTGGGGAGGGGGGTGTAACAAATTGGGGTATTTATATGTACAGTTCATAAGTATGCAAGTGGTGCTCACAAATTATGCAGAAGCGTGTGTGTGCATATGGGTGCAGTTGTACGTGCGTGTTATACTTATAGGGTGTGCGTAGTGTATACGAGATATAGATAGATAGATAGATAGATAGATAGAGAGAGAGAGAGAGAGAGAGAGAGAGAGAGAGAGAGAGAGAGAGAGAGAGAGAGAGAGAGAGAGAGAGAGAGTATATGTGTGTGTGTGGTGGTGTTGTTGTTGTTGTTGTTGTTGTTGTGCATGTATAATACTCGTAATCTGATATCTGTGGTGTGTTACTTCTCGTGTGCATTGTGTTTTATTGTATGTTGTAATGTGACAGCAAACAACATTTCCTTGTTCATTTTAGTCATTTTAATGGGGATAATAAATATTGATTGATTGACAGTATTAAAGAACACATGTCATTCATGACACTGAGGACTGATGGTAACAGGTTTAGTGTTGCTTTCAGATCACTGTGTGATGGTCATTGTCAGCCATTGGGCTCATAGATATTAGAGAACATGGAATCACTGTGTACTGGCGTCACTGGGGACTGACATTGCAATGGGTTTATGGCTACTTGCAGATGCTTGGGACAGTCATGTCAGCCATGGGGTTCACAGTGTTAGAGAACACGGAATCAACCTGTAACTGATGACACTGAGGACTGACTGTTGGCTGTTGATTGCAGATCACTGTATCGTCAGCCATGGGGTTCAGAGTTCAGCAGCTGACCATCCTGGTATGCATCATGACAGCCAGCCTGACTGCAGACCAGGAAACGAACAACGCATGCCAAGGGATGGACGACATCAGTACTACTGTTTTCAAAGATCTGGTCAAAGGTAACACAGTCATGACGTGTGTCAGCAATGACCAGAGCTGCAGATTGTCAGTGGGCCTGGGCCAATGACCCATCGTGACGATGATGTGACCCCTCATTTTGTGCAGCCATGAAGTCCGCCATAAAATTCAAGTCTTTCTCCAAAGAGCTCAGAGCGCTTACAAAGTTAACTTTAGACAATAACAATAGTAATAAACACAAAACATTCAAAAATATATATATTAAATACAAATCCGATACTTCACACGTGCGCGTGCGCACACACGCACGTACATACACACACACACACACACACACACACACACACACAACACACACACAACACACACACACACACACACACACACACACACACACACACACACACACACACACACACACACACACACACACACACACACACACAGAACACACACACACACACACACACACACACACACACACACACACACACACACACACACACACACACACACACACACACACACACACACACACACACAAACACAGAAAAAGACATTCATGAGCGTACCGAAATCACGAGTGCTAACAAGTCAGCCAACACGGGTAGCAAAAAGCAAGATTAAAGGAAGTTACAAGCACAGAACTTCCAGAAGATGTGGGGACTGTTTGTACGAAAGATCACCCCCTACTTCGCCCCTCTCACTCCCCAGTATTCCCCTGAGGGGAAGGGGGCGGACTCGTCCAGTTCCCCGTATGGAGGCACGAGGCATCCACTCAATGGCCTGAAGGTTACAGTTGAACCTGAACTGTGAAACATACTGTTTCTAGGGTGGTACTCTAACGACATTTCATAATGTAAACACACTGTTTCTAGGGTGGTACTCTAACAACATTTCATAATGTAAACACACTGTTTCTAGGGTGATACTAACGACATTTCATAATGTAAACACACTGTTTCTAGGGTGATACTAACAACATTTCATAATGTAAACACACTGTTTCTAGGGTGATACTAACAACATTTCATAATGTAAACACACTGTTTCTCGGGTGATACTAACAACATTTCATAATGTAAACACACTGTTTCTAGGGTGATACTAACTACATTTCATAATGTAAACACACTGTTTCTAGGGTGATACTAACATTTCATAATGTAAACACACTGTTTCTAGGGTGATACTAACAACATTTCATAATGTAAACACACTGTTTCTAGGGTGATACTAACAACATTTCATAATGTAAACACACTGTTTCTAGGGTGGTATTCTAACAACATTTCATAATGTAAACACACTGTTTCTAGGGTGATACTCTAACGACATTTCATAATGTAAACACACTGTTTCTAGGGTGGTACTCTAACGACATTTCATAATGTAAACACACTGTTTCTAGGGTGGTACTCTAACACACATTTCATAATGTAAACACACTGTTTCTAGGGTGGTACTCTAACAACATTTCATAATGTAAACACACTGTTTCTAGGGTGATAATGTAAACACACTAGGGTGATACTCTAACGACATTTCATAATGTAAACACACTGTTTCTAGGGTGGTACTCTAACGACATTTCATAATGTAAACACACTGTTTCTAGGGTGGTACTCTAACAACATGTCATGATGTAAACACACTGTTTCTAGGGTGATACTAACAACATTTCATAATGTAAACAGAGTGTGCAGACGTATTTAAACAGACGCTAACTTTGCACAACTTTTTATAATCACGTTCATGAAATTTAATAGTCATTACTTTTAAAACAAATCTTAAAACAAAATTATGGTAATGATTGAACAACGCATCTTGCTTAGTGATGCAGAACCCACCCAGAAAATGCCATTGAAACCTGTTCTTGGCTGACAATATAATCATCTATATTAATATATAACATTCAAGTGGCGTCTCTCTCTCTCTCTCTCTCTCTCTCTCTCTCTCTCTCTCTCTCTCTCTCTCTCTCTCTCTCTCTCTCTCTCTCTCTCTCTCTCTCCTCTCAATCTCTCTCTCTCAGAAAATGCCATTGAAACCTCTCTCTCTCTCTCTCTCTCTCTCTCTCTCTCTCTCTCTCTCTCTCTCTCTCTCTCTCTCTCTCTCTCTCTCTCTCTCTCTTCTCTCTCTCTCTCTCTCTCTCTCTCTCTCTCTCTCTCTCTCTCTCTCTCTCTCTCTCTCTCTCTCTCTCTCTCTCTCTCTCTGTATATGTGTGTGTGTCCGTCTGTTCGCCCTGAAACTCATGAACAGGTGCTCATAATCGCTTCACAGTTTGTGTGGTGGTGTATCATGGTACACAGATGGTCCCATATAAAAAGTATGACTGTGCTGACCTTGACCTTGAAAACCTAAATTTTGTTTAGGGGCCATAATATTATCTTCCACACTATTGGACTTTCAGATTTCAATCTTGGCATGTATGTGAATTAACTTTTGGTAGTTCTGAATATGGTGTACCGACCAATGTCAAGGTCAATGCCATCTGTAGACCTTGAAAGTGGTTAGGGTCTATAAAATCGTGTTTTAGCCATATTCTTCAAATTTTTGCTTGACAGAATCGCTTTACATTTTGTGTGGCGGTGTTTCGCCTTGAGTAGAAGACACCCGAACATACATTATTGGCCCTCGGGACAGACAGACAGACAAATGCACACTTACATAAACAGAGAAAGGCAGACAGACAAACGTATACTTATATAAACATAGAGAGTGGTGAAGAGAAGCGAGATGGAAGTGGAGATAATGAAGCGGACTGGACTGATGATAGTGTGTGTGTGTGTGTGTGTGTGTGGTGTGTGTGTGTGTGTGTGTGTGTGTGTGTGTAGTGTGTGTGTGTGTGTGTGTGTATGTGTATGTGTGTGTGTATTCAAGTGTATATATCCTCGCCCCCCCCCCCTCTCTCTCTCTCTCTCCTCGCCCCCCCCCCCCCCCCCCCCCCCCCCCCCCCCAGTATAGTGCTTGGGTTGGGAAGCCCAGGATGGGGCCTCTACTGCAGAGAGCCCTTGGTGCTACCCCCACGACAAATAAAACAATCACCTTACAAGCTCACCAACGTAGGGCCTAAATGTCGCCGAGCGGCAGACATATCTCAGTGTTAAGGGTGCACACCCCACAACAATCATCCTTTTTTATCGTTTGCTTCTCAAGCTGTGATAAGCACACAGAAATGCTGCCCATTCTGTCAAATTGCATAAAACATTTATTTAAGTTACGAGCCTACGCACAATCACTTGAGTTTTCTTTTCTCCATATTTTGGGATTTACAGTGGCATTGATCCCACGTTGCTCATCACAAGTGCCAACTAACAGCCACACCCTGGTTTGCCAGGACGCATCAGTAATCTGAACCCAGTCGTCGATATAGAGCGAATCCACGTTAGGAAGCAGTCACCAGAGGAAACACTGCAGTGATTACGTTTTGCCTTACCAGTACACCCTCTAATGACACAGCAGTGTGAAACAGTAAACGACCAGCACAGAAGTCGCCCCACAGCCCTTTTCCCTTCCTGTCTTCAAATTGTGGCGCTGTGTGACTTCTTCTGACAAATCTTTCCTTCTGAAGTCTTCAGAATTACAAAGAATTTTGTTCAACTTTTTTCTTACTATCATTTAACATTTTTTAAATTCCAATATTGGCTTATGCGATCGGTTTACATTAATTTAATGCCATATTTTGGAAACATTCCGAATATAATGAAGCAATCTGACAGAAATTCGTTATAACAGTCGCATCAGATACAATGAACGCCGGTTATAGCGAAGTAGTTTTGAATGTCCCTGGCATTTCGTCATAAGCGTCGTTGACTGTACATACACACATACATGCGTGTGCAAGCGAACATTAATATTATTTTGCATTCTATGACAGCATCGTTACGACAGTAGTGAAAACGTTCTGTTTTACACATTGTTCAATGTTTATTTGGCTTATCTACCTTTGAATGCTGGAACCTACATTTTCAGCCTTACACACGCTGGATATTACGGAAAAGATCGTATAATGTGTTAAACCAACACGACGGATAGTACGAATCAACCTCTTAGAAAGTCCTTATAACCATCGCGATGGATACAGTGAACGACGGTTATAACGAAGCACCTTTGAGTGTCCCTGGGCGGCTTCGTTATAACCGTCGTCGACTGTAAGGCTCGGTGTACATCTTGTGTCCTGGCTAATACAAAGCCTCTGTTTTGTTTCATTCTGTGTTTTTCTCACACCTGCTGCCATGTTATTCACACCGACTGGCGTGCGTTGTGTACGCATTTGGTCCGCTGTCGCCCATGTTGTTTGGGGCTTGGGGAAGGGAGACCAAAAGAAGCAGACCTGCTTGTGTGCATAACCTGTTAGCAAGTCAAAAGCAACAAGGCGTGTGCTACCCTTCACACGATTGTCAAACATGCTGGGTCCTCGGTAGAACACAGATGGACACCGAGCATCACTAACCCACACACGGAGATAAAATACAACCTTTTTGGTGAGGGCAAGAACTGGCGTTTCCCAAACCAGTACCGATAACTGTGTCTGATTTGTTAGGCAGAGCAGTGATGGAGTTGTGTCCCTTGACTCGTTGTCTCGAACATTAGATCAACGGGAGAAAAGTTAATCACAGTTACTTCAGACAGGCTTCCCGCACTTCGTTTGTCACACATGATCGCGCGTGGTCATGCACTCATACGGTTACAGAATGCAGGCGCAATCACACGCGCTGGCATGCACACAAACTCACATGAAACCGCATGCACACATGCAAACCGAACCATAAACATACACGCATAATTCTATGCACCCAGGGTCAGAACAAAAAGTCGCACTAGATCGTTAAGATGAAATATTATATCACCAACCGCACGGAACATCTTCTGCTCCAGTGACCTTGACCTTCGACCAATGACTTTCATGTGCCAATGTGACCTTGATATCCTGACTTGATATCTGCATGCAAACATTCAGAGTCCAAGAACCCTCCGTACAAACGCTATGGTGGTAAGATCACAGACGTAATAGTACCTCGACGGGTAAGATAACCAGAAGCAAACAGACTAGGCGTTCAAGACTGCCTTTGGTCATCTCCAAACATGGAACACTCAATTTTTAGTAAAGTTTTATTTTGTGTGTATTTGACGGTTTAAGGTTTTGGTTAGGGTTAGGGCTAGAGTCAGCTTAATTTCAGATTGAATGGTTAATGGATACACATTCTAAAATTTCGCTGAAAACCGAATGGCGTCACTTTCCATAGTTGGAGATGACCAAGTGCAGCATTGAACGTCTTGTATTCAAACAGACAGTCCGTCGTGTAAACACTAGCCAGCTTCGCCGCTGTTTAATAATGGGAAGACAGCCAGGGAGTAAAGTTCGGAAAATGGTCTATAAAGCGATCAGTTAGACCGTATCCAAAATCAGAGTTAGATATGATGCTGCATATTAAATCAGTAATGTTAGGCCGAATTGGAGCCGTGGTGTTACTTGTCACTGAACAATGACAATTCCGAATAGTCATCAGCACACACAACAACGAAGGAGAAGGACGCGCGCACGCACGTACGCACGCACGCACACGCGCGCGCGCACACACACACACACAACACACACACACACCACTGCACACACACACACAACACACACACACACACACACACACACACACAACACACACACTGTTACACACACACACACACACACACACACACACACACACACACACACACACACACACTGTTACACACACACACACACACACACACACACACACACACACACACACACACACACACACACACACACACACACACACACACACACAACACACACACACACACACACACACACACACACACACGTGTAGAGTGGCACAGTGGTATCGCGTTTGCTTCGTGTCAAGTAAACCCGAGTTCGAACCTGGGTCACTACAGGGGATTTTTTTCCTCTCATTCTGCACTAGGCCTTAACGGTCTGAACGTGGAGTCTTTCGGATGAGACGATAAACCGAGGTCCCGTGTGCCCATGCACTTAGCATACGTTAAACCCAGTGGCAACAAAAAATTTGTCACTTGGTCAAAATTTACCCCCCCCCCTCATCAGTGACAAAAATCGCATGCAAAAAACAACAACCAAAAAACCAACAATTGGGTGGCGCGCCTCTGGCTGCGACGTGCTCTCCAGGTGGGAGCAACCCGAATTTCACAGAGACGCCTCTGCGACTATAAAACCAAATACATAATACCTAAAACACACATAATTATGTGCGTGCATGCGTGCGCACACACACACATACACACACACGCACACACACACACACACACACACACCACACACACACACACACACACACACACACACACACACACACACACACACACACACACACACACACACACACACGTAAAACGCACACACATACACTCGCGCGCGCGCGCGCGCGCGCGGCGCGCGCGCATTCACACACACGATCACACACAGACTACAAACACACACGATCACACGCACATACAACCACACACACACACACACACACACACACACACACACACTGACACACGCGCGCGCGCATGGATACAACACACAGAGACATGGGTCCTACACAAAGGTGGATTGGGCAGTGGATCTCATTTGGTTTCTCTCTCTGTGTGTCTGTCTCTGTCTCTCTCTGTGTCTGTCTGTCTCTGTCTCTCTCTCTCTGCTATCTCATTTTGTTTCTCTGTCTCTGTGTCTCTGTGTTTGTCTCTGTCTCTGTCTCTCTCTGTGTCTCTCTGTCTCTCTGTGTCTCTGTCTGTCTGTCTGTCTCTCTCTCTCTCTCTCTCTCTCTCTCCTCTCTCTCTCTCTCTCTCTCCTCTATCTCTCTCTCTCTCTGTTTCTCTCTGTTATCTCATTTTGTTTCTCTCTGTGTGTCACTGTCTCTGTCTCTCTCTGTGTCTCTCCGTCTCCGTTTCCGTCTCTCTCTCTCTCTCTCTCTCTCTCTCTCTCTCTCTCTCTCTCTCTCTCTCTCTCTCTCTCTCTCTCTCTCTCTCTCTCTCTCTCTCTCTCTCTCTCATCTCTCTCTCAATATTTAGGTATTATTTTGTCAACCAGATTATCATTTTCTCATACTTTTCATATCATGGCTAGTGCAAGAAGGGGAGTAATTAATATTTTCAGATTGTTAAAATCGATTGGTGAAAGATCTCCAAGTATATTTTTTAAACTTTTTGATGCACAAATACAACCGATGTTAAGTTATGGTGCTGAAATCTGGGGTATTATTGCAAACGTAGACATCTTAGAGAAAGTGCATTTATTTGCATTGAAAAGATTTTTAAATGTGAGTATCAGAACGCCCAATGCAATGGTATACGGTGAGCTTGGACGTTTTCCTTTATACATTAATTTATATGTAAGATCAGTTAAATATTGGTTGAAAGTTATTGAGATGCCAGAATACAGACTACCCCTAAAAGCTTATAAAATGTTACTTTTCCTGCATCATCAGAATAGAAACACGTGGGCCACATCTATCTGTTTTATGCTTCATAAATATGGTTTTCAAGAAGTCTGGGAGAATCAGGGAGTTGGAAATGTAAAGCATTTTCTTGCATTCTTACGTTTAAGACTAGTAAACGAATTTAAAGAAAAATGGTGTTCTCAACTTTAAAAAAATGTGCCAAGCTCGCCTTTATGACCCTCACCCACACAGTACACATCAACAATGGTGGAGAGGACAACATACAAACAAATCAACACATGTCCAAGAGTGGCATAGCCTTCTAACCTTGAATATGTTACACATAAACAACACACAACACAGAACAAACTGGTAAGCCTCGAAAGAAAGTTTGGTTAATCAAAGAATGAAATAGTGAGGCCAAGAGAGGAGATGACGAAATTGAACAAAGGGTAATTACTCTCTTTTTCTAATTAACTCCCCTCCACCAAAGTTGATTACGATACCATTCACCTAGCAGTGCGTGGGTCAGAACCAATGGACATGTGTTGATTTGTTTGTATGTTGTCCTCTCCACCATTGTTGATGTGTACTGTGTGGGTGAGGGTCATAAAGGCGAGCTTGGCACATTCTTTTTTAAGAATGATGCTTTGCTTGTCTCACTTTGGTTCTGACCCACGCACTGCTAGGTGAATGGTATCGTAATCAACTTTGGTGGAGGGGAGTTAATTAGAAGAAGAGAGTAATTACCCTTTGTTCAATTTGATAATAGTCCATCTCTCTTTAGACTTACTTTATTATTAGCAATGTGAAAACAAATCTGTGGTTTTACGTTCAGCTGTGCATTTCTCGGTTAATTGCAATTTTCCGTTTTTGCCTTTCTTACCAAACATAAAGCTGTATTTTATTAACATTGTTAGCTAATAACCTTTTTGGAATACTAACCCTATCCCTAACCCTAGCCCTAACCCTAACCCTACACCCCCCCCTATAAGACGGGAAAACGCAATGAACCACGACTGTGACAAATGGCGCCGCGTACTGCAATACATAGGGGGGTGGGTCCTATTAGATAATGGCCTAGGGTTAGGGATAGGGTTAGTATTCCAAAAAGGTTATTAGCTAAAAAGGTTCATAAAATACAGCTTTATGCTTGGTATGAAAGGCAAAAACGGGAAAATGGAATTAACCGAGAAATGCAGGGGTGTGGCACATCTTGACCTTTACATATTATAATTGTAAATGTGCATGTACTTTGAAATCAATGATAATTAGCCCACTGTTTTGTAACCATCCCTCGTGACATGGGCCAATGGCCTATTCATTAAAATCGTTCAGTGTTCTCTCTCTCTCTCTCTGTTCGTACTCCTAAAACATCTTTTTTATTTTCTTGTTTTATTTTCTTTCCGCAACTTTGTGTACCCCCATGTCAAATAGCACGTACCTGGCTGATGACATCGAATCATTCATTGTCCGTCACCGAAGGTGAACGGACTTTGCGATGGGCTGGTTTGTATTTTTGTTTGTTTTTGTGTGTTTTTTGGGTGGGTTTTTTTCTGTCTGTCCCAAGGATATCTCCCGAACCGCTTGACCGAATCGCGTCAAATATTGTGTGAATGTGTGCCTCCTTAATAGGAAGAGATCGGCGCAAACCATTTTGCCGTCGTGACCTTGACCTTGACGTACGACCTTGAAAACCGAAAATCTATTTTTAGCCATATCTCGGGCACAGATCGACATAGGATGATGAAACTTGGTACGAAGGTGGTTTGGCTTATGCCCGTTCTGATGATGGCATACCGATCAAGGTCAAGGTCAAGGTCAAGGTCAAAAAGATCGCTGGAGCCTGAAAATCGGAGGGTCATTTTTTTCTCCTTCTGTCTGTCCCAAGGATATCTTTCGAACGGGTTGACAGAATCACGTCAATTTTTGTGTGCTGGTGTGTCACTATGAGAGGAAGGCATCCGCGCAAACCATTTTGCCGTCGTGACCTTGACCTTGGCGTACGACCTTGTTTGTCATTTTGTGTTCGTACGCGCGCGTGCCAGTGTGTGTGTGTGTGTGTGTGTGTGTGTGTGTGTGTGTGTGTGTGTGTGTGTGTGTGTGTGTGTGTGTGTGTGTGTGTGTGTGTGTGTGTGTGTGACAGCCCTATCTCCCCTGTGTGTGTGTGTGTGTGCGCGCGCGCGCGCGCGCGCGCGCGCGCGCGTGTGTGTGTGTGTGTGTGTGTGTGTGTGTGTGTGTGTGTGTGTGTGTGTGCGTGTGCGTGTGCGTGTGTGTGTGTTGTGTGTGTATGTGTGTGTGTGTGTGTGTATGTATGTGTGTGTGTGTGTGTGTGTGTGTGTGTGTGTGTGTGTGTGTGTGTGTGTGTGTGTGTGTGTGTGACAGTGTGTGTGTGTGTGTGTGTGTGTGTGTGTGTGTGTGTGTGTGTGTGTGTGTGTGTGTGTGTGTGTGTGTGTGTGTGTGTGTGTGTGACAGTGTGTGTGTGTGTGTGTGTGTGTGTGTGTGTGTTGTGTGTGTGTGTGTGTGTATGTGTGTGAAAAAGAACAAGAACAAGAACAAGAACAGCATTTTTATTATCGTAAGAAAACCAGAGGTTTTGTGGGACACACTAATGGTTATAAAATATTGAAAGAATTTGGCACCATATGGTTACCGTATGCTTGTTTCATTATAGTAAAATTGTTATATCAACTTTCAAAAAACGTATTTATCCCGAACATCGTCATCAACCACATGTTTTATTTGAAACATCAAACCATTCAACAGCAACCAAAACAGAATGATAACGAATTTATAATTGTCATGACATCATACACATTATTATCGATTATATTTCATGTTGTTCTTATAGACAAAATAAGAAATACATGTGTAAAGAAGACTGATTTTTTTGGTCAAATCCCCATCTTTTTTTTCTTCTTCTTCTTCTCTCTCTCTCTCTCTCTCTCTCTCTCTCTCTCTCTCTCTCTCTCTCTCTCTCTCTCTCTCTCTCTCTCTCTCTCTCTCTCTCTCTCTCTCTCTCTCTCTCTCTCTCTCTCTCTCTCTCTCTCTCTCTCTCTCTCTCTCTCTCTCTCTCTCTCTCTCTCTTTCTTCCTCTCTCTTCTTCTTCTTCTTTTTCTTTTAGATTTTTATTTCCCTGCGATGCAGGTCAGTCAGTTTATTGTAGGCAGCTGAGCCTTGACCATATTATTTTGTGGGAACCAGAATACTGTGCTCGAGTTTGACCTATTTTTTTATAGCAATATTAGTGACCTTTCTCTTCCTATTGCTTATTGAGGTTTCTCATCATTTCCCCTTTCCTTCACCCTCCTCCTATTTCTTCCTCTCCCTCCTCCCTTAAGCTTAGTTAGTTTATTGTTGATAGCAGGTGACTGAAATCTGCATGGGCGGGATATGCTTGCATCTTTCCCTCCCTTTTATAAATGAGTGTGTACTTTACGCTGTTTAACAGCTCTTCTTTCTCTGTCAGTCCGTCTGTCTGCCAAATTCTTTCTTACCTTTGCTATGGTTCCTCCTTCCATTTGTTCCCTTTTCCTCGCTCTCCCATGTTCTTCTTGTTATTCCTTTTCTTCTTTCCCTTTTCTTTTCTTTCTTTTTCTGTCTCTCCCTCTCTCTTTCAGAACATGGGAGCCTAATGTAAGGATAAATTTTCAGCCTAATTTTTATTCGTTTAATATGAAGTTTGTAAAGTTTGATCCTCCTTTTTCTTTCTCTGATTTTTGCTATTTGGTTGCTGCTTAAAGTTAGGAATTTTCCTTTTCTTTTTTCCCCCCTTTTTTTCCGCTATGTTTTTTTAATTTATTTTCTTGCTCCCGGAGGTTAGGACTTCTGGAGTTTCCTCTATATGTTTTGTTGTGTTGTTGACGCTGTGACCGGTGGTAGTGTGACCTTGAGTGGAGCTTCATTGACATAATTCTCTTTTGACCGGGATGTACCTTAAAGTTTCTTGCAGTCCTTCCTGCTCTGTCTGACTGTCTGGCTGATTCTCCTTCTCTCTTTGTGTCTGTCTACTTTTCTTCTCTCCCCTTCTCTGCCTCCCTTCCCTTTCCCTGCCCCTTTTCATGTGTTATCATTCTCTCTCCCTCTTGTTTTGTTTGTTTGTTTGTTTTCCAACACATTCTCCTTACTGGGTTTGTCTTTTTCTGCTCTCTCTCTCTCTCTCTCTCTCTCTCTCTCTCTCTCTCTCTCTCTCTCTCTCTCTCTCTCTCTCTCTCTCTCTCTCTCTCTCTCTCTCTCTCTCTCTCTCTCTCTCTCTCTCTCTCTCTCTCTCGCCTTCTCTCCCTTTGTGATAACTTTCCCACGACTCTGGAGTACCGGAGTACCGTTAGAGATCCCACCCCCCTCCTTTTTCTGAAGGTCAGATTCTTTCCAGATGGCTTTGTGATATCGCTGACCGGGTCTCCCATTCTGGCAAAAGCTTACATTGGTTGGACGTTCTTTAAAACTTCCAGTCCCTCCTGCTCAGTCTGTCTGTCTGTCTGATCTTTCTCTTCTCCTTATCTTTACTCACCTCTCTTATGCCGCTTTCTCCTCTTTTCCCCTTTCCCCTCCTCCTTTATTTACCACTTATTTTCTTTGTATGTTTTGTTTTCTATTTCTTTTCCTCCTTATAAACCTAATATATTTTACTTACTGGCTGTATTTTCATTTGCTTTCCTGCTTCTGTTTACTTACTTACCCTCTGTCTCTGTCTCTCTTTCTCTTATTGTCCGTCACCGAAGGTAACGGACTTTGCGATGGGCTGGTTTGTCTGTTTGTTTGTTTGTTGTTTTTTAGTCCGTCACCAAGACGGACTATTGCGATGGGCTGGTTTGTATTTTTTTTTTTTTTTTTTTTTTTGTCTGTCCCAAGGATATCTCCCGAACCGCTTGACCGAATCGCGTCAAATTTTGTGTGAAGGTGTGCCTCCTTAATAGGAAGAGATCGGCGCAAACCATTTTGCCGTCGTGACCTTGACCTTGACGTACGCCTTGAAAACCGAAAATCTATTTTTAGCCATATCTCGGGCACCGATCGACATAGGATGTTGAAACTTGGTATGAAGGTGGTTTGGCTTATGCCCGTTCTGATGATGGCATACCGATCAAGGTCAAGGTCAAGGTCAAAAAGATCGCTGGAGCCTGAAAATCGGAGGGTCATTTTTTCTCCTTCTATCTGTCCCAAAGATATCTTTCAAACGGGTTGACAGAATCACGTCAAATTTTGTGTGCTGGTGTGTCACCATGAGAGAAAGGCATCCCGCAAACCCTATTGCCGTCATGACCTTGACCTTGGCGTACGACCTTGAAAACCGAAAATCTTTCAGGGGCCATAACTCCCACACCGTTAGTGTTAGAGTCTTCAAATTTGGCATGAAGGTACTTTGGCTTATGCCCGTTCTGATGGTGGCATACCGATCAAGGTCAAGGTCACGGTCCGGGCGATCAGTAGGCCTTGAAAGTGGTAGGGGTCTACAAATTGGGTTTTAAGCCATATTTTCCACATTGGTACTTGACAGAAGCGCTTCAGATTGTGTGTGGTACTGTATACCCTAGAGAAGAAAACATCCGAGCATAAATTATCACCATGCTGACCTTGACCTTGAAGTGTGACCTTGAAAACCGAAATTTCCTTCTTTGCGCTATATGTTTTTCTTCAAGCTGTATCTCGTGAACTAGAAGAAAGAATCCCTTCCAATTTTGTGTCAGGATGTGACACTCTACGGGGTGTCGCAAGTGCGTGGCATTGCTGGTGACGGACATGTCTGCCGCTCGGCGACGCCCTTGTTTTGTCCTGCGGCTAAAGTGGTTTGATTGCTTGGGTGTGGAGTGTGTGTGCCGCTCGGTTTTGCATCCTGACAAATGCTACCTCTACAGGCATTTCAAATCACACACTCCTCCTCCGGCGTTACATAAGTACGGGTTGGATGTCTTCAATTACTAGGAGTTCGGATATTGGTGCCCTGCATAATGAACAGTTATTCAGGAAGTGTAGCTCGTGTAGCTGTGTGTATGTGACAGTGTGTGTGTGTGTGTGTGTTGAGAGAGAGAGAGAGAGAGAGAGAGAGAGAGAGAGAGAGAGAGAGAGAGAGAGAGGAGGGAGGGAGGAGAGGGGAGGGTGGGGGGAGCACGTGCTTTGTATAAGTTAATTATCTTGATGTCGGAGTACCAACCAATCAAGTTCTTCGTAGTTGTTGTATGCCGCGCGGCAAAGAGCGAGAAACGAGCTATACCAAAGATATTCAGCGAATCGGGCTGATAGAGTTATCGTTAGTGGCGACAGTACACATTCACAGTGGAGGCTATCCAAAAACTCAGACTGGAACTTGAACGGAGAATTCAACTGGCCTATCGATGTGTAAAATGTGTCCTGTTTAAAAGGGACATAACCAGTGTTTCTGTCCTCACTATTCATAGAGGGAAAAGAGACCGGATGCTTATCTTCCCCTATACAGTCTTTGGCTATACTAAACCCCCTTTTCGTTCCTTGCTGTACCAAAAATGGATCCCGGACAAAAGCCCACCGGACCAGAGCCGATCGGACAAACTCGTTATCTGGGGAAAACGGACAAAAGCCCATCCATAAATGATATGATATAAATGTCTATATTTCTGTGTTTCTGTCCCTTTCCAGACATTGTCTCTGTCTCTGTCTCTCTCTCGATCGCTGTCTGCTCTTTCCATAAATGTTGTCTGCCTCTCTCTCTAGCTCTGTCTCTGTCTCTCTCTCTATCTCTGTCTCTGTCTCTCTCTCTATAGTCTCTCTCTCTCTCTCTCTCTCTCTCTCTCTCTCTTCTCTCTCTCTCTCTCTCTCTCTCTCTCTCTCTCTCTCTCTCTCTCTCTCTCTCTCTCTCTCTCTCTCTCTCTCTCTCTCTCTCTCTCTCTCTCTCTCTCTCTCTCTCTCTCTCTCTCTCTCTCTCTCTCTCTCTCTCTCTCTCTCTCTCTCCAATGTCTAATTTAGCTCACTGCACTAGTCTCTGTCTTTTTGCCTTAGCTCTCTGTCAACCAGATGTGTCTCTGTCTGTCTCTCTCTCTCTTTCCCCATCTCTCTCTGTTTCTGTGTCTTCCAGACACTGTCTCTGTCTCTATGTGAGTCTCTGTCTGTCTCTCTCGTTCCTTCTGTTGTCTATATCTGTCTCTGTGTGTCTGTCCCTCTCCAGACTTTGTTTCTGTATATCTGTGTGTCTGTCCGTCTGTCAGTCTCTCTCTCTCTCTCTCTCTCTCTCTCTCTCTCTCTCTCTCTCTCTCTCTCTCTCTCTCTCTCTCTCTCATCTCTCTCTCTCTCTCTCTCTCTCTAACTTAACATGAAATATGTAAGAAGTTAAATGTCATTATTTGATTTTGTGTACTGTATTCCTTTTGATTAGTTTAATTTCTGTGGATATTTGAATGACGTTTAATATAATTATTATAGTATTAATATACTAACCCTATCCCCTCCTCCCATAGCAATGTATTGTGGCCCATGGCCGATGTACATTAAAATAGTTCTGAGTTCTGAGTTCTCTCTCTCTTTCTCTCTCTCTCACTCTCGTTCCTTCTGTTTTTCTCTTTTCAGACTTTGTCTCTGTCTTTGTTTCTCTCTAAGAGAGAGAGAACACTGAACACTGAACACTGAACACTGAACTGTTTTAATGTCATTGGCTTACATAGCTTAGATGACATGGTGGTGCGGAAAGACAATGCTTAGCAATGCTTTTACATCTCTGGAAACTTTTCAGAAGGCCTTAGACTATTTTTTCTTTTTCACATACACTTCATCAAACCATTCCTCACATTCTTTCTTTCTTCTCCCAACAGAGACAGAGACTCGCGGAGAGACAGAGACGATGTCTGGAGAGAGACAGAAACACAGAAAGAGACAGACAAAGTCTGGTTGACAGAGAGACAAAGAGACAGAGACTCGCACAGAGACAGACACTGAGATAGAGAGAGAGAGAGAGAGAGAGAGAGAGAGAGAGAGAGAGAGAGAGAGAGAGAGAGAGGAGAGAGAGAGAGAGAGAGAGAGAGAGAGAGAGAGACAGAGTCTCTCCAGAATTTGTCTCTGTCTCTCTCTGAGAGAGAGAAGGGTAGTATTTACAAGAAATAGAGACAAACAGACAGAGGCAGAGAGCGTGAGAGAGTTGGGAGAGACAGACAGTCGAACAGACAGACTGACAGACAGACAAGGATAAAGATATGTATTCCACCCGATCCGTGAAAGAGAGACAGACACTGGAGAGAGGCAGACAGAGAGAGAGAGAGAGAGAGAGAGAGAGAGAGAGAGAGAGAGAGAGAGAGAGAGAGAGAGAGAGAGAGAGAGAGAGAGACAGAGAGAGAGAGAGAGAGAGAGAGAGAGAGAGAGAGAGAGAGAGAGAGAGAGAGAGAGAGAGAGAGAGAGAGAGAGAGAGAGAGAAACACTGGAGAGAGAGGAGGCAGAGACAGAGAGAGACAGAGAGAGAGACAGAGACCTATACTCATAGAGAGACAGGGGCAATGTCTAGAGAGACACAGAAACACAGAGAGACAGAGACAAAGTGGGGTTGTGTCTGTTTTCCCAGATAACGAGGTGGGCTTTCGTCTGGTGGGCTTTTGTCCGCGCACCATCAACAATAGTCTAGTAATTTGTGGCTGCTGTAGGCCTGCTACCACGGAAATAGAAAGCTCTGTGCCTGCTAGCCTAGCAGAGAGTGTAAAGAAGGGGAGAGCCCTTCTGTCTCTGCTGCTAGCTTAGGCCTAGGCCTAGGCTACTGGCCAGCGAGGCTGAGCTAGCGTCCATCTACCCACTAACCAATCAACCGTCGCCGCACGTGCAGGTGATGGCTAGCGCTCCTAATTTGGCAAGGCGTCTGTTTGGCTGCTCAGGCTGGTATGGGGACGGAAATGGGCTGAAGGCTAGCCTAGGGCCTAGGCGTAAGCACAAATGCCCGGCACCGAATCGGATAGGCTAGGCCTAGAGAGCAGGATGAGCCGAGTGGAGCATGTGAGGGATTCGTTATCACGAAATTGATGTGAAGACTTTAAAGTGGGGGTGTTACGAAGTAAACTGACTGAATGAGCACATTCTAGCGGCAGATTTCACCATAATGGACCTGATTGTTCCAGACAGTGAACAATACCAGGCCTACCTATTCTTAGCCTCGGTGGGCCTACACACCCCGTGGCTGGCTGCAGACAGCGAACCTTCACTTGAGAAAAGACGATGGGTGAAATTCGGGTTTGAACCAAACAGGTGAGTCTGAATTAATTGTTTTGTTTTGGTTTCTATGGTAGTATGAGTGTTGTTGTTATGCTGTTGATGATGATGTTTATTATTTCTTTATTTACTTCTATTTATCTATCTATTATTTGTTCCTTTTTTTCTTCTTTTCTTTATGTTATGACACATTTTGTCGCCGATCACAGACCTTCGTTTGTTTCGTTTTTTCTCCATTATATCAGCAAATATCTTCAACCTGATGAAGTTGGCTGATTGACTGGAAGAAGAAGAAGAAGAAGAAGAAGATAAAGAAGAAGGGTGATGCTGGAGTGGGCTCACACATAATTATAGTACCTCAGTAAATAATAATAATAATAATAATAATAATAGTGAATCATTTATATAGCGCATTCCTCCACCAATGTGGAGCTCTTTAAAGCAATAGATGGATCTTTCGAATACAACAATGTAAACGTAATAGAGATTGTGATTGGCTAGAGAGTGGGGGGTGGGGGTGGGGGGGGGGGGGGGGTGTGTGTGTGCGAGTATGTGTGTGAGTGCGAATGCACGTGTGTGTTTGTATGTGTCTGTGTGCGTGCGCGCGTGTATGTTTGTGTAAGTGTGCGTTTTCTGTGTGTTTGATTAAGTGTGGGTGTGTCTGTGTGTGTATACATGTCTGTGTGTGTATACATGTCTGTGTGTGTATACACGTCTGTGTGTATATTATATACATGTCTGTGTGTGTATACATATATGTGTGTGTATGCATGTCTGTGTGTGTATACATGTCTGTGTGTGTATACATGTCTGTGTGTGTATACATGTCTGTGTGCAACAACACGTTGACTCGTGTGCGTGCTCATCAAAGTCAAAGTAAATGTTTTATATTTTCAGATGGATCATTGGATAAGCAATAGGCCTAATGGTTTCTGTGCAACGTACGTGCGTGTGTGTCTGTTGTGCGTGTGTGTGTGCGCGTGTGTGAGTGTTTCAGTGCTGATTGTAAAGCGCTTTGTGCTCGATAAAAAGCGCGGTAAAGGTCAAGATGTGCCACCCCCCCCCCCCCTCCCTACCTACGAGAAGCTAAGCGCAGTTTGGACGCCGATTTTCATTGGACGATGTCAGCGAGTGGCGGCCATTTTTAGTCTCCGAGCCGAAGGTTCGGGGAACTATTGTTTTTGGTCTGGTCCGTCCGTCCGTCCGGCGTGCCTCCGTCCGTCCGTCCGGCTATTCGTCCGTTTTTCTCAAAAACTATTCATCATCAAATTTGGTATACTAGTTTGCCAAGATACAAGCTATCCACTGATGTATTTAGTTTTACATTAAGGTCAAGGTCGCGCCAGTTACGGGGTTCAAACCCCGAAACACATAATCGCTAATATCTCGCGAAGTTTTGCATGTATTTCAATGCAGGTTTTTTCCCACAACATTTCTTGATGAATGATCTATAACACAGTTGTCATGAATTTTTGTGTGCGCGCGTGTGCGCATGATCGCGCGCGCTCAAATCACGGGTCCGAACCCCAAGGCTATATATAAAAAAAACTATTCAGTTACGTGCTGTTTTGATGCGTTTTTTATGTAGTTACGTGCTGTTTTGATGCGTTTTTATTTATGTGCACAGCCGACACATTCTGATTTCCGAGTAGCTCGGGATGCTGCGAGGGGACTTTGCTACTGCTCGGCGTTGCACTTGTTTTCATTAGTATCGTCTGATTCTGACTCGTAACGCTGAGCTATCCAAATGGATAATTAGACAGCGTGGTTGTGGAACAGCAGGAAGAAAAATAAAACAAAATGAAAGAAGCAACTGAAAAGAAATGAACTAAAAATATAGAGATCTTCCCAGCGTTCCATGGCTCCAGCATCTGTCGCCTGCTGCAAAGCTGTTGCAAACTAATGCCGTTCATGAAGTAGGCTGGAAGTAGACCAGTGGAAAACAATAGGTGTTTTTGTTGCAAGACATCGGCCTTTCTGTTGCATCGTTGTGCTATGAGAAGGGGTTTCTCGACAAGTAAGACTCAGTTACTGACAGTTTAGTCACACTTTGATTTCGGGCTGGAGCGTGGGAGTCAAACTTTGTTACAAGTTACGAAGTTAGCCTAGGCCTATCGTCCAATGAAAATTGGCGTCCAGACTGCTGTTAGCTTCTCTTTTCTACTTCTATGGTAGCAGCAGCAGGAAAGTAGGCCTAGGCCTAGCACAGCATAGTGACTAAATTGGCTGGCCCCCGAGAGGCAAAGGAAGGAACCTGGTTGGCGGAGCAGCTGTATAGTAGTGATGGTGAAGTAGTTGATAAGACAGAGAGAGAGAGAGACAGAGACAGAGACAGAGACACAGAGAGAGGAAGAGAGAGAGAAGGAAAGTAGAAAAAGACAAATCCAGTAAAAGAAGAATATGTTGGAAAAAGAAGAAGAACGAATGAAAAGAGGCAGGGGAAGGGAAGTAAGGAAGAGAAAGGAATTTAGCCTAGAGGAAGAGTAGACAGACATAAAGAGAGAAGGAGAATCAGACAGGTCACTGTCACAGTGTCAGCACATACTATCGGGCTCAAACGTGATAAGAATAATAATAATAATAATAATAATAACAGTACATTTATATAGCGCTTTACCTCAGATGAGCCCAAAGCGCTTTACAATCAATTAAAATACCAGTTAACTACTTAAGTGGACTTTCTTCTTCCCAAAACGTGATAAAATACCAGTTAACTACTTAAGTGGACTTTATTTTCAATTTCCGCTTCCGGTCAGTTAACTGCTTAAGTGGCATTTTATCATGGTTGAACTAGTTAACTTGTTTTTGTAACACGAAATCTCATTGGATACTGCAGATCAGCAATCTTTCCCTAGAAATTGCTCCAAATACGTTTTAGTAACTGAAATAATCCCCAAATAGCATCAAATAGTATAAATATATCATTGTCCGTTTCTTATGAGTTAGTGAATAGATTGTATCCGTTAGGTTGAATTGCTGTCCAATGAACGTATGGTAGTCAAATCTTGCTGCAACTTTAGAAGCATATCTTTTTGAGACGGCCTAGGCTCTACATTAACAAATCAAATCAAATCAACTTTTATTTCAAAAAACCCTGGGGGCACAAGAAAATGCATACACGTACCATTCACACCTGCGGCATCAAACATTACAAACAACAGCCCAAAAGACCCCATAACAGTACACATCAGCATAGTATTACATAGGCTCCAAACAAAAACAACAACAAAAACCAACAAAAACACTTTTTTTTTTTTTTTAACAGTACTCATCACCATATAGACAGGCACATTATACCATCATGCACAGATACAGCTTCATACACCCACCCACACACACACACACACACACACACACACACACACACACACACACACACACACACACACACACATATACATGCACAACACAGTTGCTGGAATTGCACATATTAATCCTTTTTTTTAAACCGCTAATTAACTTATCTCCATTAACAAATATTGACATATGAAACAAGACAAGAAACAATTAGGACATAAACTCAGACATGGTGACCAAGATGTGTGAATAATAGAAGAAAAAAAAAAAAAAAAAAAAAAAAAAAAAAAAAAATGTGAATGTGGTATGAGGTACGTGGTATCAACTAAGGTTCAGAACTCTTTTAAGATAACCTTTATGAAACAAACTAAACGACTGAGAGTTCTTTTATTTTTTGACTGAAATAAGGAATTAAACTTTATTACGTTTGGGTTTTTTAAACAATAATTTGGCAAATAACGTTTTCTAGCATCCTGAAACGTTTGACATTCAAAAACATAATGAAATTCATCTCCTAGAGCTTGGTGGTCGCACTTCGAGCAAAACCTTTCACTATGTGGGATATTTTGGATTCTCCCCGTTTGAATGGGTAATCTATGATTTAATGTTCTAAATTTTACAAAAAACAATAATAAGTTTTCGGGTAACATTTTGAAGTAATCCTCACAAGAAAACATATCTTTATACAATTTATAGTTACTGAATATTTGTTTTTCTTCCAGCTGCGAGAACCACTGTTGGATAAATTGATCTTTTAGGGTGAGTAAAACTTTAGATTTAAACCAGTTTTGTGAAATATTGGTGTGTGGTTGCTGTAGCCACAAACCACTCAATCCAAGGTTATCTAATAAAGTTTTGACAGATAAAATGAAAGGTGACACATGTTTGTTTTCTTTATACAAATGTAACATAAAACGATACATGGTACATGATAATTTGGACTGGTTAGCATCATTGACAAGCTTAAACCAAAAATGCAACATTCTGCTCTTCGCTTGAATCTCTAAAGGGTACTGCCCCAATTCCCCATAAACCATACAGCTTGGTGTACTTTTATTTAATTTGAGAACAATTTTATAGTAACGAAGTTGTAGTTTTGAAGCTAAATCTGTTATGTTATGGCACCATACCTCACTTCCGTAAAGAAGAATGGGAGTAATCATTTTGTCGAATAACTCTATTTTTATATCTATAGGTAACATCATCTTTTTACACTTTTTTAAGAGGCAAAACATAGCTCGTGATGCTTTGTCATAGAGTTGTTTTTGGGCGACACTAAATTTATTGTTATAGTTAAAATAGATGCCCAAATAGTTATAGCCAAATACCGTTTTGATACTTTTCCCCTCGTATTGGAATTGAGGAATATTTCGTATTTTACCTCTAGAAAACACAACAACTTCTGTTTTTTTAATATTAACTCGTAAATTCCATTTATTGCAATATTCATGCATTGCGTCTAATGCTTTTTGTAAGTCCTCTACTGATTCTGCACATAAAATTGTGTCATCAGCATATAATAATAGAAACATTTTTAGCATTATATTCTGTTCTTCTTCACTCCAACCTAGCCCCCCAGCCTCCCTCTTTAAAGTATGTAGCCCGTTCATGTCCTCTGATATCAAGGACTGAAAATCGTTAAGATAAACAGCAAACAATATTGGCGAAAGATTTTCTCCTTGGCGGACCCCTGCTGAGCACTGAAAAGACTTTGAACAGTTTCCTTCCACCCTAACTACTGATTTTGCTATGCTATACATGTCTTTAATAACGCTTAAGATCAAACCGTCCACTCCAGAGTTAATTAGTTTCTGCCACAAAAAAGCTCTATTTACATAATCAAAGGCTTTTTCATAGTCAACAAATGCACAGTATAACTTTTTTCTTTTTGATAAAAAGTAATCAATTATGCAATGTAGGGTGAAAATATGATCAGTGGTTGAATGTCCTGCACGGAAGCCTGCTTGTTCATGCCCTATTGTTGAATTGAGTTCGAAATAGTTGTTTAATCTATTATTAAGTAGACTAGTGAACAATTTGCCAAAGCAACTGAGCAATGTAATTCCTCTGTAGTTATTTGGGTCTTTATTACAACCTTTCTTTTTGTATATAGGTATTATTTCCCCAATGGCCCACTCTTCTGGAATTTTGCTGCAAGTTAGAACTAAATTGAAAACGTTTGTATATAATACTAACATTTTACTGCTTGAAGCTTTTAGAAATTCATTCAGTATTTTATCATGTCCATGGGCTTTGCTAGCCTTCAACTTCTGGATAGCTTTCTGAACTTCCTCTTCAGTGAAAAGGCTGTTTAGAATGCTGCTGCTGTTAACATCTATATCGGGGCTAGCCTCAGTGACCGTTTCACCAGAGGCGGTATCAGCTTGGTTCATGTTTTTAAAATGTTCATAAAAAGCGTCACATGATATTTTTGACAGTAGTTCGCTGCTTTCAGACTTAGTTCCATTAATTATTTTCCAGTAGGCTTTTGGGTCTGCACTTTTAAGCAATCGAATATTATGTTCTATTTTTGTTCTAAAAAGTCTAAATTGTTTATTCATTTCTTTTTTATATGCCTTACTTGCTTTTTTCTTACTGGCAAGATTTGGAGCAGATTTTGCCCTTTGATACCTGTTCTTAGTATTGAAGAATTGTTTGCGCTTGTTCTCACAAGCCTGATTATACCACTCTTGATTCTCGTGTTTTCTTTTATAACTTTTCCTTTTCTTACTAATTTTAAACATATTATTATCATCTACACTTTTAAAAATTATGTTACTGATATTCCCTACTACGTTGTTAACATCATCACGATTAGTAGATTCTGGAGAAGATAGTAAACGATTCAGAGCATTGTTTACCTCCTGTATTTTGTCATCTTCTAAACTAGCTATAAATTGCTCCTCCTTTTCCTTTTGCCATTTTGGATACTTTATATCTGGCCCATCGGTACAAGTGTTCCTATTAGAAGTGTGAATATTTGTGTAAACTACAGGATTTAATAACTCTATCGACATTACCAGGGGACAGTGAACGTCCGAAAATAGTTCACAAAATTCCAAAACTTCAAACTTATTGATTAGACAGTAAAGATTGGATGATGCAAGGACATAGTCAACAACACTCACATTCTTGCAAGTACATTTCCCTACATCTGCATCTCGACCCGTGCGACCATTAACAATTAACATGGTTATCGTTTTGCAAAAATCTAGCAATCTGTGACCAGTATTATTTGTCGTTCTGTCCTGCGATACTCTTTTGGGGGGTTGAATGTTGCTAGCATCACTGTCATCATGTATATCCAGTAGATCAATTCTATTATTTCCTTCGTAAGTGTAATCCTCAAGGTTACCTGTCCTTGCATTAAAATCCCCTAGAAGGCAAATGCACACGTTTCGCTGCATCTATTACAGATGCAACTTCAGGCAAATTGGCACGTGCAAAACGATCATCAGCCATATTTGCGGAAAAGGGTCAGGGTCGATAGCACTTGACGCAGGTAGTCTAATCGTTAAGTAAAAAAAAAAAAAAAAAAAAAAACGCCGACCAATTACATTGCGTGTTACAAAACCTTCAGAAAATAATCCCCTCTCAAACGGAAAAAAACTTCGAAATGTCAGTTAACTAGTTAACTTGTATAAGCGATTTCCGCTTCCGGTAAGTTAAGTACTTAACTGGAATAGTATTGCCAGTTGAGTAGTTAACTGGTCTTTTAGCACGTCGGCGCCCCATAACATACTATGTAGTCTGTGGTGTCAGCAATACAACAAAGCATATAGAGGACACTCCAGCAGTACAGTAACCTCCGGGAGCAAACAAAAACAAGCGCGAAATCGCAATAGTTTGTGGCACGCGGTCTATTTTTACCACTCCAATCATGAGTTACCTCCCCTGGCTTTTCAATAATTTTAATCTGTAAACCAGAATGTTATCTCTGCACCATTTCGTAACTTTTTTTATATCTTTTGGAAAACATTTAAAACTATGTATCCTACTTATACTCATCAAAAGGGGGGGTGGTTGGTGTCTGTAAGAGGAAAGGAGAATTCCTGACTCTAAGCAGCAAACCAAATAGCAAAAATCAGAGAACCGAAAAGGCTGAGTCTATCCTTACACTAGTTAGTAGGCTCTCACGTTCCTGAAAGAGAGAGGGAGAGACAGAAAAGGCTGAGTCTATCCTTACACTAGTTAGTAGGCTCTCACGTTGTGAAAGAGAGAGGGAGAGACAGAAAAGGCTGAGTCTATCCTTACACTAGTTAGTAGGCTCTCACGTTCTGAAAGAGAGAGGGAGAGACAGAAAAAGAAAGAAGAAAAGGGAAAGAAGAAAAGGAATAACAAGAAGAAGAAGAATATGGGAGAAAGAGAGAAAAAGAGAACGAATGGAAGGAGGAGATAAAATTATAGCAAAGGTAAGAAAGAAATAGGCAGACAGACGGACAGAGTACACACTCATATTTGTAAGAGGGGGGGACAGATGCAGACATCTCGGACACCGCCCGCCCACGCAGTCTTCAGGCACCGGGAAATCTCTACACTAAACACAGCTGCCAGCAATACACTAGGCCTAACTAAACTTGACGGAGGAGGGAGAGGAAGAAATAGGAGGAGGGTGAAGGAAAGTGTGTGTGTGTGTGTGTGTGTGTGTGTGTGGGGGGGGGTGATGAGAAACCTCAATTCTCCAAATAGTATGAGAGATGAGGAGAGGGGAGAAAAAGTAGGGGGAGAAGTGAACAGAAAAAAGGAGAGACACAGAAGAGTTGAGGAAATCAGACAGACAGAAAGAAACAAGAATCCTGGTAAAGGTCAAGATGTGCCACCCCCCCCTACAGTTCTCGGTTAATTCAATTTTTCCGTTTTTGCCTTTCTTACCAAACATAAAGCTGTATTTTATTAACCTTTTCAGCTGATTATCTTCTTGGAATAACAACCCTAACCCTACCCCTACACCCCCCCCCCCCCCCCTAATAAGACGGGAAAACGCATTGAACCACGACTGTGACAAATACCGCGGTGTACTG
>CM065698.1:51819309-51824309 GCA_017654935.2 Phymorhynchus buccinoides | reverse complement strand
CTACCACGTGTTGAAAAAAATAAGAAAGTGGTGGACAAATAAAACATGTGGCTGATATTGTAAAAAGGAATGTGTCAGGGTCAAGGCGGTGTGTGTAGGCTTAGAAATGTATAATATCCAGCAATGCCAGCTTTCGGCTGCAGCAGCAAACCTGGCTCCACATGTAAAAGAGCAGCGGTTGAAGTAAGCGGCCAAGGCCAGTGGTCTATTTATAGTACGTCGATGGATGTGACAGGTGCTGCAATTTAAAAACCAGTACATTGTCATTTTTTATGTGCCGTTTACGGTTTGAGATGTGATGCCTCAACTGGTAATAAAATGGGCAGTTCAATCACAGATGCTGATGGCTGCTTCCTGGGATGAAGGAGTAGAGGGAACTGGGTCCCTGGTTGTATGCCCTCTGGTGTTGAGGTATTCCTTCATTTACGTTTTAGTATTGGTGGAAGAGCTGTTGTAATGAAAACCCCATGTAACCATATATATATTTCTGTGCAGACACCTGCTTGTGGGATGTGTCCTCATGTCCTATCCTGACCTCTCTGCCGTCACCACTATCTAGCATGGCGACAGCTCTGAGCAACACTGAGGGTCCAGTATCTGGTCAACATTGAAGCTGCTGTCAACAACTCCCATCAACATTGAAGCTCCTGTCAACAGGTGACACGTGGACAAAGAGAGGTAAAGATACCGCAGCTTACCACTGGGAAAGAGTTCCTGTCAAACCAATTACTGTTGTTTTCTGTGTCTATTTTGTTATACATGAAACATCTTATGAAAAGAATTTTGTAAAACAATGTGTGAACATGCTGATGCAATGCATTTTTTGTAAGAAGAAGGATATCATTCTGTTTAACCAAAAGCTTTAGACGTGTCACCAAGTCCGTTATGTTAAAGCTTCTCTGCTGCTGTAGCTTAGTAATAACTTGATAAGTCCTTTCCTTCTTTTAATCTGTTTGAAAAATGGGAGAAGTTAGCTTTCAACTTAAGAAACGTTAATTTGGTTTTTTGTTTGTTATCAGGAATTGTTGCTTATCAGTCGTAAGAGTTGAAAGAATGGTTGTGGATGTGAAGATTGGACGAACTTTCTATTTATGAAAACAGCATTATTAACTTACTTTTTAGCACTGATGGAAGAGATGTTGTAATGGAAACGCCATGTAACCATATATATATATTTCTGTGCAGACAACTGCACAGAAATAATAACTTATTTATGAAAATATTTATTCAACAGTGCTTAATCTGGGGTGCGGATGGGGTGGGATGGTGATGGGGTTCTATGAATGCTCTGTTTGGTAACGAGCAAGCATATAAGCTTGCAGAGCAGACTTTGTTTGATGTATCCTAGAGGAAGGGCTCGTTTATTACACCAGGAGAAGAACACTCAACATTTCTATAAGAAATTCTGATTTCCATTAGGAATGCTGATGAACACTGTTTTATTGTGTGATTAGTAAGATTGTGAACGCTGTTATTGTTATCTGTGATTTTTAAGCTTTGGTTATTCTACTGTGCGTCATGTTGTCTGTCTTGTTTGCCATGCTACGAGAAGATACTATATTATGTTGCAAACTCAATCGATCTTAATTTTAATTTATGTACTTTGTCAACAATCATTTTCCAGTCTTAATGTTGTGTTTACTCCCCCCCCCCCCCCCCCCCCCCGTCACAAACACACACGCCTACACACCCCACAACCCTTCTTGAAAAGGGTATTTCAATGAAAGGTCTAACGTATGTCTTTTCCCTTCTGTATCACGACCTGGCGTGAAGCGCCATTTGTATGATGGGATGAGGATAGGGGTGGATGTGGTGGGGAGGGGTGGTGGACGCGGGGGAAAATTCCTTTTCCACTTTATGCTCGGTGTCCATCTGTGTTCTACCGAGAACCCATCATGTTTGACAGTCGTGTGAAAGGTAGCACACACCTGGTTGCTTTTGACTCGCTGACAGGTTATGACAGAAGCAGGCGTGCTTCTTTTGGTCTTCCTTCCCCAAGACCCAAACGGCATGGGCAACAGTGGACCAAATACGTACACAACGCACGCCAGTCAGTGTGAATGACATGGTAGCAGGTGTGAGAAAAAACACAGACTGAAACAAAACAGATGCTTTGTATAAGCCAAGACACGAGATGTACACCGAGCCTTACTCTGTTTCTCCGTTATAGGGCCTACTGATCGGGCTCAAACGTGATAAAATACCAGTTAACTACTTAAGTGGACTTTCTTCTTCCCAAAACGTGATAAAATACCAGTTAACTACTTAAGTGGACTTCCTTTTGAATTTCCGCTTCCGGTCAGTTAACTGCTTAAGTGGCATTTTATCATGGTTGAACTAGTTAACTTGTTTTTGTAACACGAAATCCCATTGGATACTGCAGATCAGCAATCTTTCCCCAGAAATTGCTCCAAATACGTTTTAGTAACTGAAATAATCCCCAAATAGCATCAAATAGTATAAATATATCATTGTCCGTTTCTTATGAGTTAGTGAATAGATTGTATCCGTTAGGTTGAATTACTGTCCAATGAACGTATGGTAGTCAAATCTTGCTGCAACTTTAGAAGCATATCTTTTTGAGACGGTGTAGGCTCTACATTAACGTAGCACACGTTTCGCTGCATCTATTACAGATGCAACTTCAGGCAAATTGGCACGTGCAAAATGATCATCAGCCATATTTGCGGAAAAGGGTCAGGGTCAATAGCACTTGACGCAGGTAGTCTAATCGTTAAGTAAAAAACAACAACAAACAAAAACGCCGACCAATTACATTGCGTGTTACAAAACCTTCAGAAAATAATCCCCTCTCAAACGGAAAAAAACCTTCGAAATGTCAGTTAACTAGTTAACTTGTATATGCGATTTCCGCTTCCGGTAAGTTAAGTACTTAACTGGAATAGTAATGCCAGTTGAGTAGTTAACTGGTCTTTTAGCACGTCGGCGCCCCATAACATACTATGTAGTCTGTGGTGTCAGCAATACAACAAAGCATATAGAGGACACTCCAGCAGTACAGTAACCTCCGGGAGCAAACAAAAACAAGCGCGAAATCGCAATAGTTTGTGGCACGCGGTCTATTTTTACCACTCCAATCATGAGTTACCTCCCCTGGCTTTTCAATAATTTTAATCTGTAAACCAGAATGTTATCTCTGCACCATTTCGTAACTTTTTATATCTTTTGGAAAACATTTAAAACTATGTATCCTACTTATACTCATCAAAAGAAGCACCGCATACTCGTCGTGTCTGTTGTAGTGTCTGTATTACATATGTTTATTATTTTGTACGCTTTTAAAATACACCATTTTAAAGAGCGGCCAGAAGTGTAGCCTCGATTTGAAGTGCGACAATTTTGGACCGACAGACCGACCGACCGACAAAGTGAGTTATAGGTTTGTGGCTGCCACAAACAATAAAGACATAGCGGAAAAAAGGGGGGGGGGGGGGGGGGGGGAGGAAGAGGAAAGGAGAATTCCTGACTCTAAGCAGCAAACCAAATAGCAAAAATCAGAGAAAGAAAAGGCTGAGTCTATCCTTACACTAGTTAGTAGGCTCTCACGTTGTGAAAGAGAGAGGGAGAGACAGAAAAGGCTGAGTCTATCCTTACACTAGTTAGTAGGCTCTCACGTTGTGAAAGAGAGAGGGAGAGACAGAAAAGAAGAAAAGGAAAAGAAGAAAAGGAATAACAAGAAGAAGAAGAATATGGGAGAAAGAGAGAAAAAGAGAACGAATGGAAGGAGGAGATAAAATTATAGCAAAGGTAAGAAAGAAATAGGCAGACAGACGGACAGAGTACACACTCATATTTGTAAGAGGGGGGGACAGATGCAGACATCTCGGACACCGCCCGCCCACGCAGTCTTCAGGCACCGGGAAATCTCTACACTAAACACAGCTGCCAGCAATACACTAGGCCTAACTAAACTTGACGGAGGAGGGAGAGGAAGAAATAGGAGGAGGGTGAAGGAAAGTGTGTGTGTGTGTGTGTGGGGGGGGGGGGGATGAGAAACCTCAATTCTCCAAATAGTATGAGAGATGGGGAGAGGGGAGAAAAAGTAGGGGGAGAAGTGAACAGAAAAAAGGAGAGACACAGAAGAGTTGAGGAAATCAGACAGACAGAAAGAAACAAGAATCCTGGTAAAGGTCAAGATGTGCCACCCCCCCCCTACAGTTCTCGGTTAATTCAATTTTTCCGTTTTTGCCTTTCTTACCAAACATAAAGCTGTATTTTATTAACCTTTTCAGCTGATTATCTTCTTGGAATAACAACCCTAACCCTACCCCTACACCGCCCCCCCCTCCCCCCCCCCCCCCCCCCCCCCCCCCCCCCCTAATAAGACGGGAAAACGCATTGAACCACGACTGTGACAAATGCCGCGGTGTACTGCAGTACTTTGGGGGGGGGGGGGGGGGGGGGGGGGGGGGGCTATTAGATAATGGCCTTTTATCATGACTGCAATTAATTATTAAACAAAGATAATTAGCTGAAAAGGTTCATAAAATACAGCTTCATGTTTGGTAAGAAAGGCAAAAACGAAAAAATGGAATTAACCGAGAAATGCAGGGGTGGTGGTGGTGGTGGTGGTGGTGGTGGTGGCACAGTCGTGTTTACATGTGTGCGTGTGTGAGTGTTTCAGTGCTGATTGTAAAGCGCTTTGTGCTCGATAAAAAACCCGCTCTATAAGTGTTCGTTTATTATTATCATTATTATTATTATTATTACTAGCGCAACGCCCCGTACCGGTAACGCCTAGTACCGGTAACGCCTAGTACAGGTAACGCCAAGTACCGGTGACGCTGAGTACCGATTTCACCGGGTCCGTGAAATATTGTATTTTTACTTTTGTGGCTGAAAACCCAATTTTTAGAACCCTACTACTTTCAAGGCCTACCGATCTCCATGACCTTGACCGTGACCTTGATCAGTATGCAATCATCAGAACAACCGTAATCCAAAGTACCTACATGCCAAGTTTGAAGTCCCTAAGACCA
>CM065698.1:51784309-51814309 GCA_017654935.2 Phymorhynchus buccinoides | reverse complement strand
GGCTGCTTCCTGGGATGAAGGAGTAGAGGGAACTGGGTCCCTGGTTGTATGCCCTCTGGTGTTGAGGTATTCCTTCATTTACGTTTTAGTATTGGTGGAAGAGCTGTTGTAATGGAAACCCCATGTAACCATATATATATTTCTGTGCAGACACCTGCTTGTGGGATGTGTCCTCATGTCCTATCCTGACCTCTCTGCCGTCACCACTATCTAGCATGGCGACAGCTCTGGGATGTGTCCTCATGTCCTATCCTGACCTCTCTGCCGTCACCACTATCTAGCATGGCGACAGCTCTGAGCAACACTGAGGGTCCAGTATCTGGTCAACATTGAAGCTGCTGTCAACAACTCCCATCAACATTGAAGCTCCTGTCAACAGGTGACACGTGGACAAAGAGAGGTAAAGATACCGCAGCTTACCACTGGGAAAGAGTTCCTGTCAAACCAATTACTGTTGTTTTCTGTGTCTATTTTGTTATACATGAAACATCTTATGAAAAGAATTTTGTAAAACAGAATGTGTGAACATGCTGATGCAATGCATTTTTTGTAAGAAGAAGGATATCATTCTGTTTAACCAAAAGCTTTAGACGTGTCACCAAGTCCGTTATATTAAAGCGTTCTCTGCTGCTGTAGCTTAGTAATAACTTGATAAGTCCTTTCCTTCTTTTAATCTGTTTGAAAAATGGGAGAAGTTAGCTTTCAACTTAAGAAACGTTAATTTGGTTTTTTGTTTGTCATCAGGAATTGTTGCTTATCAGTCGTAAGAGTTGAAAGAATGGTTGTGGATGTGAAGATTGGACGAACTTTCTATTTATGAAAACAGCATTATTAACTTACTTTTTAGCACTGGTGGAAGAGATGTTGCAATGGAAACGCCATGTAACCATATATATATATTTCTGTGCAGACAACTGCACAGAAATAATAACTTATTTATGAAAATATTTATTCAACAGTGCTTAATCTGGGGTGCGGATGGGGTGGGATGGGGATGGGGTTCTATGAATGCTCTGTTTGGTAACGAGCAAGCATATAAGCTTGCAGAGCAGACTTTGTTTGATGTATCCTAGAGGAAGGGCTCGTTTATTACACCAGGAGAAGAACACTCAACAGTTTTCTATCAGAAATTCTGATTTCCATTAGGAATGCTGATGAACACTGTTTTATTGTGTGATTAGTAAGATTGTGAACGCTGTTATTGTTATCTGTGATTTTTAAGCTTTGGTTATTCTACTGTGCGTCATTTTGTCTGTCTTGTTTGCCATGCTACGAGAAGATACTATATTATGTTGCAAACTCAATCGATCTTAATTTTAATTTATGTACTTTGTCAACAATCATTTTCCAGTCTTAACGTTGTGTTTACCCCCCCCCCCCCCCCCCCCCCCGTCACAAACACACACGCCTACACACCCCACAACCCTTCTTGAAAAGAGTATTTCAATGAAAGGTCTAACGTATGTCTTTTCCCTTGTGTATCACGACCTGGCGTGAAGCGCCATTTGTATGATGGGATGAGGATAGGGGTGGATGTGGTGGGGAGGGGTGGTGGACGCGGGGGAAAATTCCTTTTCCACTTTATGCTCGGTGTCCATCTGTGTTCTACCGAGAACCCATCATGTTTGACAGTCGTGTGAAAGGTAGCACACACCTGGTTGCTTTTGACTCGCTGACAGGTTATGACAGAAGCAGGTCTGCTTCTTTTGGTCTTCCTTTCCCAAGACCCAAACGGCATGGGCAACAGTGGACCAAATACGTACACAACGCACGCCAGTCAGTGTGAATGACATGGTAGCAGGTGTGAGAAAAACACAGACTGAAACAAAACAGATGCTTTGTATAAGCCAAGACACGAGATGTACACCGAGCCTTACTCTGTTTCTCCGTTATAGGGCCTACTTATCGGGCTCAAACGTGATAAAATACCAGTTAACCACTTAAGTGGACTTTCTTCTTCCCAAAACGTGATAAAATACCAGTTAACTACTTAAGTGGACTTTCTTTTCAATTTCCGCTTCCGGTCAGTTAACTGCTTAAGTGGCATTTTATCATGGTTGAACTAGTTAACTTGTTTTTGTAACACGAAATCCCATTGGATACTGCAGATCAGCAATCTTTCCCCATAAATTGCTCCAAATACGTTTTAGTAACTGAAATAATCCCCAAATAGCATCAAATAGTATAAATATATCATTGTCCGTTTCTTATGAGTTAGTGAATAGATTGTATCCGTTAGGTTGAATTGCTGTCCAATGAACGTATGGTAGTCAAATCTTGCTGCAACTTTAGAAGCATATCTTTTTGAGACGGCCTAGGCTCTACATTAACGCAACGTAGCACACGTTTCGCTGCATCTATTACAGATCTGCAACTTCAGGCAAATTGGCACGTGCAAAACGATCATCAGCCATATTTGCGGAAAAGGGTCAGGGTCAATAGCACTTGACGCAGGTAATCGTTAAGTAAAAAACAACAAAAAACAAAAACGCCGACCAATTACATTGCGTGTTACAAAACCTTCAGAAAATAATCCCCTCTCAAACGGAAAAAAAACTTCGAAATGTCAGTTAACTAGTTAACTTGTATAAGCGATTTCCGCTTCCGGTAAGTTAAGTACTTAAACTGGAATAGTAATGCCAGTTAAGTAGTTAACTGGTCTTTTAGCACGTCGGCGCCCCATACCTACTCTGTTATGTTAGCTACATGTCAGTCGGTACGTTCATGAGAAAGCACAAAGTTCATGAGAAGTGGCAGGTCTCCGAAGTAGGCTGTTTAGGTAGAGTTACTGTTTTAGCGCTTGACACCATGTCAAATTTTTGAAATCAGGGTCCTGTATCTGCACATTTACTCTTTTCCCCTGTGTGTCTGTCACCATGTGTGAGTGGCAAATTGAAGTGTACCTTCTACATGTATTTATAAAGGAAATTAAGGTACGCCAGTATTGAGTAGTAATCGGAGTTATCTCCCATCGGTCTACCAGAGGCGCATTGCTTTTGGTTCATTGTGGTCAAGGCCACAGAACCCTGCATGGTACCCCTTTACACACTCTCTGATGGTACGCATGGTGCGTTTATTGTCTGTATTCTTGGTATCTGAGCTCGCATAGGAAAGAATGTGTGGGCCTGAAAAATTATGTCAGCCTAGAAATGAAATGTCCTGTGGCAAACGTTCTCCTTGCTCCTGTTATTTGTCTTATAGCCAGAGACTGTTCAAATGGAGAGTCTACCTCAGTCACCAATGGTTTATCGCCTTGAGCCTGTCATACCATTGCGATGTGATTTCCCCTTTGTTTCCTTATCCCCTGTATTTTCTCCACCGTATTAACGATGTAATTAGGGCGGGGTTCCAATACTTCACGACAAGGCTTGGGGTAATAGTCTTTGTTCCAAGAGCATAAGAGTTTGACATATTTGTTATGAACCAGTAACACAGTGTTTGTTTGGTAGGCGTTTCGCATTACAGATGCAGATTTAATTGCTACCAGCAGCGGAAAGATTGTGTCCCTGATAGGGCAATTTCCTTAAATAATATGAATATTTTGGCTTCTTCCCTGACACCACCGGTGCCTTAAAGTGTGTTCCTGATATATGTGTCCCTGATAGGGCAATTTCCTGAAACAATATTAATATTTTGGCTTCTTCCCTGACACCACCGGTGCCTTATAGTGTGTTCCTGATATATGTGTCCCTGATAGGGCAATTTCCTGAAATAATATCAATATTTTGGTTCTTCCTCGACACTGCCGGTGCCTTATAGTGTGTTCCTGATATATGTGTCCCTGATAGGGCAATTTCCTGAAACAATATCAATATTTTGGTTCTTCCTCGACACTGCCGGTGCCTTATAGTGTGTTTCTGATATATGTGTCCCTGATAGGGCAATTTCCTGAAATAATATCAATATTTTGGTTCTTCCTCGACACTGCCGGTGCCTTATAACTGTTTTTCAGTAACGATAGGAAAATCTATGGGTTTCTTACCTCTCTTGCCGTCAGTTCACATTTCCTCTTGGTCAATGCCTGTTTATACATGTATGTGAGTGACCTCACCCTTTTCTTCTTTTGTTATTGTTTTCCTCGTTCTTATGCCAGTGACAATAGTTTTTCTAATCTTAATGAAGTGATGTCACTTACTCGTGTCTGGTTGAGACAGGTCTTCGTGTCGATGGCTCAATATATATTTCTCATTGTCGTTGTCACATTTGTAGCACAACTGGTCCCACAACCGATGGTTGATTGTTTGGTTTCTTTATGAGAGTGATAGGCCTGTCATAGGCAATCACAGAAACCACCAGTGTGCAAATGACTGCGACAAAGTCACCCAGTAAAGAGAACACAGAATAGGAGAGTGGAACATTCCATTCTCTCCGCACTACACTGAACACCAGTCAATAAACGCCTAGTCCGCACAGAGAGTGGCGATGCCACAGCAGCTATGAATCACACGTCTTATCTGGTCGGTTGTCCAGCGCACAACTGGTTGGCCTGGCTGCAATATCTCCTGTACCAGTTCCAGTTATGCTGTGAGCAAGAATGTCAAATATCAGCAGTTGAGACTAACAGCAATGGTAGTCATGTGCCTACAAGTGTCAGAATATCCAATGTTCCTAAATTAATTACATTTGAAAGATCACCATTCTAAGCTTTGCCATTGGAAAGCATACTAAAATCCATGTAAATAAGTTTGACAGCCGTGTGTGTGCGTGCGCGCGCGCGAGTGTCCGTGTGTGCGTGCGTGCGTGCGTGCGTGCGTGCGTGCGTATGTGTGTGTGTGCGTGCGTGCGTGTGTGTGTGTGACGCGCGAGACAGACATAGGGATACTTATGTTGATGCAGACTTTATGACGTCCATATTCATTGTGCTGCACTGCTTTTGCCGAAACGTCACTTTGCGTTGAGGCGATTTGGCACACTGTCTATTTTTTTTCATACTGTGGGGAATGAACAAATTATTTAGTTTTGTCTTGTTTATCAACGATAAAATGATTATTGGTGTTTATTGCTTTGTTCAATGACACGTTCTTGTTGACCACTCACACGCTGTGAAATTGATCCTTGCATGTCAATCCGGCAACGGGCAGGCCAATGTTTGAAGTCACATGTCATTATGGTCCTATCACTACCGTCGCCGACACCTTTCACCTCGCATAAAAAGTCCGTTGTCATCCCCAAACAAAAAGCGTTGGTGCTAAGAAAAATTGTTCCACAACCCTCCCGTCGGCAAGCTGTGCAGCACAAAGCGCCGTTATGTTGTCTGCCTTGGCACGTCCAGGACGCTCTCCCTGCCCATGTCAGCCGTCCTGATTCCCGTTAGTGGAAGGCTGAGTCTGTGGTGCTCCCAACAGTCAGTCTGCATGGAACACAGAAAGGGACAGGAGCCATGTTAGAAAGTAGCTAACATTAAACCTCAAATTGTTATTCCCATAGTAGACCTTCATTGTAATCATATCCGAAACGTATTAATGACAAAAAGAAGAAACAAATCATAACAAAATATTGGCAAACCAAGAACACAAATCGTATTCATTAGCCAATCACGAATGTAAAGAGATGGCCTACACATAATAAATAAAATCAAATACTGTGGCAATAAACTAAAAAGTACATTGTTCAAAAAATAATAATAAGTAAACCTGAAGTATGCGTTTCTGAAATGCCCCACGACTATTCTTATTAGAATCATATTACAAACCAATAACGAAACATACGAGTCCATAACGGATAAATTAAACAAGAGAAACAAGGGTTCACATAGCTATGGTGGTAGGAGGGATAAGGAGGAGAGAGAGAGTCACAGATCGAAGCACGAACAGAATCACATTACGATCAGTCGAATTTAGACATTTAAAAGCTTTGGTGGCATTTCCACAACCGGGTGAGTTTATTTGTTATGCATAACAGAATAAACTCGTAGGTCCTACCCTAGCGATGGGCTTCCTCTTTGTGTTTGGGTTACCACTGTGTTTGGGTTATCACTGTGTTTGGGTTATCACTGTGTTTGGGTTATCACTGTGTTTGGGTTATCACTGTGTTTGGGTTACCACTGTGTTTGGGTTATCACTGTGTCGTCTGTTCCTTCTGTTTGTCCCCTTTGCCCACTGTCCGCTTAACTGGCTTCTGCCTTTTCCTTCTGCCTTTCTTCTTCTTCTTCTCTCTGCTTCTCTGACTCTGCTTAACTCTGCTTAACCCTATCTGCTTCACTCCATCTTCCCTGTCTGACTAGTCTGGGGACATCTTCTGCCTTTCTTCGTCTTCTTCTCTCTGCTTCTCTGACTCTGCTTAACTCTGCTTAACCCTATCTGCTTCACTCCATCTTCCCTGTCTGACTAGTCTGGGGACATCTTCTGCCTTTCTTCTTCTTCTCTCTGCTTCTCTGACTCTGCTTAACTCTGCTTAACCCTATCTGCTTCACTCCATCTTCCCTGTCTGACTAGTCTGGGGACATCTTCTGCTTTTTTGTTTGCAAAACTAGTGATTGATATTCAAGATAGGGGCCCTCACGTGGTCAAAATGCACCTACTTATTAGCCCAGGAATCTGGGGCCCCTGCTGACGTAGGTAAGCCTAGGTATCTGTATTGTATTCAATATTGTACTAACTCGTTTCGTCCTTTCCCAATTACCCCGTGATACCTTGTTAAGGAATGTCTGATCCTGTGGCCAACAAGTGCTAGTATTGGGAAGGCATTAACACATGGCATCTCCCCATCGCAGGTATTAAGTCCTCTTTGGCCTGCAGTTATCTTCTTTATTATAATTATCTTATATCTATCTATACAGGTAGACATTATATTACTTGTTTACTCTGTGCATTATTTTGTCTACTTGTCATTCGATTATTGGTTCATCATTGCATACAGATGTATTTTACATGGTGACAGCCCTGATGTGGCTCATTGTGGCTGGTAGGGCTGTACCATGCAACATGATATAGCAACATGACGCTGGTGTTGACTAGTTTTGGCAAAGTTATAATGTGCAACATGACTTAGCAACATGAAGCTGTTGTTGACTAGTTATGGCAAAGTTATAATGTGCAACATGGCTTAGCAACATGACGCTGTTGTTGACTAGTGATGGCAAAGTTATAATGTGCAACATGATTTAGCAACAAAAAGCTGTTGTTGACTAGTTATGGCAAAGTTATAATGTGCAACATGATTTAGCAACATGAAGCTCTTGTTGACTAGTTATGGCAAAGTTATAATGTGCAACATGGCTTAGCAACATGACGCTGTTGTTGACTAGTTATGGCAAAGTTATAACATGCAACAGTGGCCTCCATACAGTTGTGAGGACCCTGATCCCCCCATCAGGCTGCAGCCTTGCGGGCCCACGCGTCACCACCCGGTGGTTCACTCGCACTGGTGGCCGTGCGACCTCCCATCCCACCTGGTCCGGGATAGGGGCAGGTGATTCAGGATTCCCACTCCGGTCCACCTGGACTGGTGGAGACTGGTGGACTGGTAGGGTCTACTACGGTAGGGTTTCCCGTTGGTTCCTCTGGTGGGTCAGCAAACAGGTGCGGCTCCTCCTGCCAGTCATACGAGGCCTCGAAGTCCTCAAGGCCCGCCGTAGCTGGCACTGGCTCAGGGTGACTTTCCCTCATATGCTTGGCCATAATTTCAGGCCGGTAGGCTGGTGCTCGATACATGCACTTGGAACAGGTGGCCATCCGGGTGTGGTACCTGTCTATGTGCCTTCATAGTCTGGCGCGTTGTCTGAAAGGGGCAAGGCAGTCGGGGCACGTGTACATCTGTTAAGCATAACAGTTAAATAGGTTTACTCTCCTCTATGTTACTCCATGTCCCACCCTAAACGCTTGGGTGGTAGGTGGCGGCTCCGGCTCCGAGCAGTGGCTGCAATAGGATTTCTCATCAGTCACCACACTGTCCGATTCCCCATCACACAGTAGGCTTTCAGGTTCTGCACCTGCTTGACATGCCTTCTCGTTCTTCGGCTCTTCCCAAGCTCAGTTGTCCAGCGGAGATTCAATGAAAAACTTGTTCAAATGGTTCTTACAACACTGCTAAGCCTACCATCCTCCCTCGATGATCTCCAAGGAGCTAACTAACCCCTCTTCCTGCCTCGCAGGAAGGAAATTGTCCCGCTCCTCCTCTGGAAGCTGACGGACCTCTAAAAGCTCCCACCATTGAATGTTGGTCACCACTAGAACGGCCTGCGACCTGCCCCAGCTCCCTTGTGAACCTAAATGGATCAAAAGCAGCCATGATCACCTCCTCGTAATCACGGCTAATGTGGATTCTCTCCAAATTATCAGTCACACCTGTGACATCGTCAAGTGACACTCGCAGGGATTCGCAGGCCTCCCCCAGCTGTCCCTCGATTTTGCCACTGGCCACAGACCCTCTGCATGCTCTGCCATCCACAAGGCTTTCCTGCACCGTTGCGCCAATCCCACTGTCCGGATTTCGCCACCCCCAAAATAATCTTTCTTATCAGATATATATATATTATTCTCTTTTCGTTCACTTATGACGTGATTGAGTGGGAGGGACAAAATTTAATTTGCATTTACTCGTGAGGTTGACCTTGGGGTAGTTGTTTCCGGCCATGACTATTGGGAGGCTTATTTTATTATATTCGTTTCCGACCATGCTAGGGAGGCAGAATATGACTAAACCTACATCTACAACTGTTCTTTGTAAAGGGGTTACAGGGGGGGTCAGTTGTTGGGCGTGTAGAGAGAGTTGCCCCGTCCTGTCGAGGGGAACAACGGTCTGCACCTCCCAAACCCAGTTGGGAGGCGTCACTCTGGAGTAGGCATGCCCCTCCCAGATGAAGGGTGTCTCCATGTAGTGGGCTCACCATCCCTCATTAACCGTTCTTCCTCCCATCTTCTTAACAATTCCAGAGCCCGCATGCCTCTCCCCATAGAGCGGGGATGTTCCGGTGCAGGCATGCCCCCAGCGTTCGTTGTGACGTTTGCCTGAGCAGGCACAGTACCCTCCTCGAGGGCCAGAATGTCCGCTCCCCCTGCAGGCACAGCAGTAGGGATGTCTTTTTTTTTGTAAATATAAAATGCACGGCCGCCATGCATGGCTTTAGGATAGACGTGATAGCTGTCACGAATAATGTGACGGAGCCGCAGCCATTGAATCAAATTTAGTTTAATTGTTTTTGGTAGCTATATAATCTGGTTCGTACGTCGTTCCAGAAGTTGAAATTTTGGCCAAGAGATAAAAAGATCGTCTGTACCGAACATGTGTTTGAGTAGGGACAGAAAATTGACCCAATATTTTAGCGTTATGTCGTACTCCGAGGGACAGTAAGCTAAGGTTATCAAATAAACTTCCACGTATTGAGTACCATTAGTAATTTCGAGATATACGTCTGACCTGTATGACATAGACTTATAGGTCCTTCCTCCCCAACGAAGCAGACAAAGTAGAATGATAACTAGGGTAATAAGTTCTAGGGAAAGGATCAATTTGTTAGGCATACTGTGGATACCATCATGCAAGGTACTTGGCATGGTTGTGCATTTGTGTGCTCCGTCGTAGGGGGTGGGTTCGCCGTCACCAGAAGACCAGTGAAGAGCTGGAAATGTTACATTAGTAGCTTTCACAGCAAGCATGCCAGGGGATGGGTTAGACATCATAGCTACAATCATGCACAGGGTTCTTAGTCGTTTGAACAGTGCAACCACAGCAACCATCAGGATGAACGTTAGGATGAAGGCTAAGTAGCCCAGAATGTGTTGCCAGCTCCATGTGGTGCCGTCCTCCATTTGGTAATTCCACAGGGGGTTCCTGAATACTGGCTGTCCCTTTTTCATTTTGCTTGCTACTTTGGAAAGATCCACCTCTAGTTTCTTATCGGTTTTCTGTTTGTCCTTGAACGGGTCATAAAAAATATGAAGGTCTGGGATGGCTATCATGGGAGGTTTTGTATAAATATGAGATGGCGTAATGTGTTGGCTCTTTGAGTCATTGAAAAATTCGCTTAGTAATGCTAGGTTGACCTGGTAATACTTGGATAACCCTCCTTTGTTCCCCAAGCAGGCTGTCAGATGAGGTGGTATTTGCATGCGGCCAATTGCAAGTGCACATCCACAAGGAATATCTAGCAGGGAATAACAAGGAATAACAGGGAATAACAAGGAATATCTAGCAGGGAATAACAAGGAATAACAGGGAATAACAAGGAATATCTAGCAGGCAGAATTGGAAACCCACGTCTTGGCGAACTTGATTATTACATGTGTAAATAATCTTCTTAGTGTGAAAGGTGCAAACGTCCTTTGGTGATTTGTCATGCAAATATAAGGATACGGCACACGTGGGGTTGTCTATGGGCTTCATAGCAGTTAGGGTCTGGCAGTGTTTGTTTTTGTGAGAGGTAGTACTACGGGGATCAATGCCCCGCATCTCCACCAATTATGACGGGGCGCCAGGCCGTCACAAGAAAGAGAAAGAGAAAGAGATGGAGATAGAGTGGGGATGTAACTCAGCAGCTTGACAGACAGGTGGACATTCAAATAGTTAGACAGAAAGACTGACAAAGGAAAATGCAGAGAGAGAGAGAGAGAGAGAGAGACTTTGCATTTTACAATTCACACAGAAAACATGTGGAGGACATACTTATACCGACAACAGAACAAACACTGGACAAACACTTTCCATGACTTTTGTGAATTTATTAAAGAAGAGAAAAACACTTCTTACCTAAGAAAGGGGAATCCGACTCAATAAAACAATGTCAGCAACAATTATTGTAGGCAATTACACTTATAAAAATCTATATTTAAAGTAAACTAAGCTGAACTCACAGTATCACTAGTACTTGAATATCCTATAATTTCTTCAATCTCCTACCTTTACTACTATACTCCATTATCTACACACCTCTAATCTTAAGCTCTAATTCCAATCGACTGCCCCAGGTTCTGATCTCACCTGGCCAGCCGCAGCAGCAGGTAGCTAAAGCCCCGCCCAAATTGACCCCTGTCCATCTAGGGGATCGCCTTATTGTTAAGGCATTTCAGTCTTTTGGCCTACTGGCTCTGGCGTCATATTCAGTGCTACCACTCCTTACTGCCAGGTCTATTTTCAAGTCTCTTTTCTTCTACTTCTGCTCCTGGTTGCTGCTCCTAAGCTCTGATTCCAATCCACTGACCACCCATGTTCTTTTCTCACCTGGCCAGCCGCAGCAGGTAGCTAAATCCCTGTCCAAAATGACCCTTGTCCATCTATGGGATCACTTTATTTGTCAAGGCATTTCAGCCCTTTCGGCCTACTGGCTCTGGCATTATATTACTTGTTTAACATGTACATTGGTTTGTCTACTTGTCATACTATTATTGGTTCATCATTGAAAACAGATGTATTTTACATGGTGACAGCCCTGATGTGGCTCCTTGTGGCTGGCAGGGCTGTACCATGCAACATGACTTAGCAACATGACGCTGTTGTTGACTAGTTATGGCAAAGTTATAATGTGCAACATGACTTAGCAACATGACGCTGTTGTTGACTGGTTATGGCAAAGTTATAATGTGCTACATGATTTAGCAACATGAAGCTGTTGTTGACTAGTTATGGCAAAGTTATAATGTGCAACATGATTTAGCAACATGACGCTGTTGTTGACTGGTTATGGCAAAGTTATAATGTGCAACATGGCTTAGCAACATGACGCTGTTGTTGACTAGTTATGGCAAAGTTATAACATGCAACATGATTTAGCAACATGAAGCTGTTGTTGACTAGTTATGGCAAAGTTATAATGTGCAACATGATTTAGCAACATGAAGCTGTTGTTGACTAGTTATGGCAAAGTTATAATGTGCAACATGGCTTAGCAACATGACGCTGTTGTTGACTAGTTATGGCAAAGTTATAATGTGCAACATGGCTTAGCAACATGACGCTGTTGTTGACTGGTTATGGCAAAGTTATAATGTGCAACATGATTTAGCAACATGAAGCTGTTGTTGACTAGTTATGGCAAAGTTATAATGTGCAACATGATTTAGCAACATGAAGCTGTTGTTGACTAGTTATGGCAAAGTTATAATGTGCAACATGATTTAGCAACATGACGCTGTTGTTTAGTTATGGAAAAGTTTTAATACGCAACATGATCTAGCAACATGACGCTGTTGTTGATTAGTTATGGGAAAGTTATAACGTGCAACATGATTTATCAACTAGATGTCCTTGAAGTCGTTGGTCGATTGTTCACTATGGTTGATTATTGCATTATGTGACAACACTCGTCCGTTACGCCACACGATTCAGCCCAAGAACAACACACGAGGCAATGATATGAGGCGGGCTGGGGGTGGAGGAGACTAGGTGATTATAAGAGATGGGGAGGAGTGGGTGGTCTAGTGTGATTCAGGAGAGGAGACGGGTGGTCGCGGTACCAGCCTGGCCTTATCTATCACCCTCCCCACTTGATCGCGCCATGGCCAGAGCCAAGTTGTCCTTTCGTAGTTGGAGCAGGCATGCACTTCAGGTGCGCCCTCCCTGATGTCCTCCCATCAGCCTTCTTCAGGTGCGCCCTCCCTGATGTCGTCCATCAGCCTTCTTGATCGGAAGGCCACTCTCAACTCTAGTGGTAGCGAGCCATCGATGGGTGGAATGGAAGCTGCTTCAAAGGCCAGCTGCACTAACCCCTGGAATGGCCTATACTGCTTCACCGCTAATAGGTCATTACATATTCATATTCAGGCCTATATTTACGTGAGTAGTCATATAAATTGCCATCGGTGACGTATTTTCGAAGCTCACTCGTGACATCATGTAGTTTTATGGGACGGTCCCATAGCCGGTTGTCCGAAACACTGTCTTCCAAAATGCGAAAAGGTGAAGCAAATGAACGATGGTGATATTCGTCACTACGACATGCCTTGGTTATTTTACGTGGTGACAGCCCTGATGTGGCTCCTGCAGCACCTGTGTTTTGTCTTTCTGTCAAGTCTCCAGTGGCAGAACAGGCACCGCTTTTTAGAAGTCGATCGGCCCTGAGATGTGGTGGGTGCAACTTTGGACTCAAGGTGCGTGATGGTCTTCTCAGCTAGCTGGAAAAGACTTATTGGCATCACCACCTCCGTCATTCTCCGCTTGATTTGGACCAGCATTAGCTCAATGAACAAAGAACGTGCATCCTTCTTGGACAAAGAATCATCTGGGAATCTGATGCTCCAAATGCAACGAGCAGGAATTGTGGCCAAATCAATTATATTTGAGAACATGACCATAGGCCATCGCTGTGTATTTCTTTTGACTTTGCATGCATGAGCCATCTTGTCTATGGTATCAACGGCTCCCTTTGTGGAGTTGTAAAACAAAACCATCTCAGGCTTCTTCTTTGAATTGGAGTCTGAATCAACAACACCAGTGTCATGCATGGTGCTAAGAACAACAACATTATTCTTGTGTTTGCTCTGATAATTCACCACAGTACCAACTTCGTTGTAAGCAAACTCACTTTCATGCAGAGCAAGATTCTTGCCTGCTTTGAAAGAATCTGGCAAGAATCGCTTGTTTGCTCTCACAGTACCCACCAAAGTCAAGCCATTCTTCAAAAGGACCTCAGCTAGCACAAGATCTGTAAAATAGTTGTCGCATGTGACATTTCTACCACTCTTGAAGAATGGTGTTGCCAGCTCAATGGCGATGTTGCGCCCCAGATTCACCTGCCTGTCAGGTAGAGGATACCCAGCAAAGGACAGTTGCTGTCAGCATCAGCCACATAGAACACTTTGATACCATATATGTCTGGTTTGGATGGTAGGTACTGGAGGAAACTACACCTTCCACGGAAAGGCACAAGCTGCTCATCGATGGTGAGCAGAGGGCCCGGAATGTAATGGTTGCTAAGAGCATTCATGAACTCATCTCTAACATTCCGAAAGGGCGCAAAGGGATCTCTCTGTCTCCTTGCATTCCTTGTAGACTTGTCGTCAAACCATAAGAATTTCATCAGGGTCTGAAATCGTTTCCTGCTCATGCATGCACGAACTAGAACAGTGCCATGAATAGTGTCCCAGACTCGTTCTGTTGACAACATGTTTTGCTTTCTACAGCCCAGAAAAAGCAACATAAGGAACCAGCACTAGTGGCCATAATGACAATGTTAATGGTAACAATGACGATAACAACACATAGCTTCTACAAATCTGACAAGTACATTGCAGGGGAATTGGCTCTTTCCTCAACTGCGGGCATAGTGATGGAAAGATCTTCCCTTTGACAGATGTAAAATGCCCGCCCGCCATGGGTGACTTTAAGATACACATGATAGTTATCATGGATGATTCGACGCAGTCGAAGCCATTGAATGAAGTTCAGTTTGATGGTTTTTGGCAGTTGGATAATTTGGTTGGTGCGTTTTTCCAGCAGTTGGAACTTAGGCCAAGAAATAAGGAGATCATCCGCACCAAACATGTGCTTCAGCAGAGACAGAGAGTGGACCCAATATTCTGGTGTTAAATCATACTCAGAAGGGCAATAACTTAAGGTTATTAAATAAACCTCCACGTATTGGATACCATTGGTGATCTCGAGATATACATCCGATCGATACAGCAAGGTTTGATATGCTACACTTCCCCAGCGGAGCAGACATAGTAGAAGGAGTAGAAGACTGAACAATTCCAGGGCAAGTAGGAATTTGTTAGGCATGCCGACATTGTTAGGTACCTGTGGAAGGTTATTCAAGGGGCTGTTGATGCCTGCTCCGGTGGTATGAATGGGCGGAACAACGCTGGGTTTCCAGGGTAGGGGTGGGAATTGTGTTAAATTAGCTGCTTTAACGGCGAGCATACCCGGGGATGGGTTAGACAACATGGCCACAATTATGCACAGAGTTCTCAAATGCTTGTACAAAGCCACGGTTGCAATCATAAGAACTACGGATAAGGCAAAGGCAACATACCCGAGTAGGTTTTGCCAACTCCAAGTAGTTTCCTCCCCTGGTGCAAGATCCCAGAAGGGGTCTCGGAAAATGGGCTTTCCCTGTCTCTTTTTTGGGGCAACGACCGTCAGATCTTCTTCTAATTGTTTGTCTGTTGCCTGTTCATTTTTGAATTTGTTATCCAAAATGTGCAAATGAGGGATGTTAATTGGTGGCGGTTTGGAGTATACCCAAGAGGGCGTAATATGTCGAATGTCAGTGTCTAACAGGGCTAAATTTACTGGCTAGCGTTTAGTAACTCTGTTTTCTTGAGGTGAGCATGCCGACATTCTTTGTGGTATCTGCATTTTTCCAACTGCAATGGCACACCCACAAGGAATGTCCAGAATGCAAAACAAACACCCGTCCGTTTGACGTACTTGATTACCACAACGGCACAAGTGTAAAGAATGTTTATGGCGTTACTTAAAAGTACTTTACCTACTGTTAATTCAATCATAAAGGTCTGTAGTCCTTTTTCCTTTACTTGAAATGCACACTTACCTTTTTGGGGCTTGTTATACGAGTACAAGGAGGAGGCGCAAGTAGGATCATCAATGGCGCGCATGGCTGTTAATGTTTGGCAGTGTTTAATGGGAGAACCGTCACATCGTGCATAGTCTGCATTTGTTAGTTCGAGGAACGTTTGTTGGTCAGTGGAAACTGCAAGGTAATCAGGGAGGTTCTGAACTTGGGTAGTATGAAAAGTAGTATGATTAAAGGGAACTGGGAAGGAGCGTACTTGAAAGAAATCAAAAGCATCAGTCTGGGATGTAATTGGGATAGCGATCGTTACGAAGAAGGATTTCCCTACTCTAGAAAACATTACATCTGACTTTCCATAATGTTAGACTGCATGTTTGTTAGCCACATGGAATGATGGTGACCGTTTTTGTACAGTTAGTTCGGTTGTTTTTAGGGCATTCTGTAACATATCATAAGGGATTAATCTCGGGGACAGTTTTCTTTGCACTAAGTCGTGCAGTCCCATTTGGAATGATTGCAGCTGTGTTCGAATCCTAGCAGCCATTTATGATCGATGCACCAACAGAGGTACGAGGTTGGTGATTTCTTCTTCCATCAATTCTGAGTTTTCTCTTCCTTGGATTACGGTTTGAGTGAGTTCTTGTATATAATCATGATTACTTGTAATCTTAGTAGCCAAGTTGTGGATCCTTATGTTTGTTTTTGCCATAAAGCCTGAGAACAGATTAACGTCGGCGAATTGGCTCTTTATTATCTTTTGTTGTCGATGGTACAAATTATTTATGTGTTTGCGGAGCAAGTCAACACTGTCTGATGTGGCAACACCGAATAGTCTGCTGGCAATGTCCCCCACAAACAGCAGTAAAGCCTGTTTGCTCTGGCCTTGTACTTTCTGGCTGCGCTGTCTATCCGGTTCCCAAGAACACGTTGAGCTAGTCAACTTGGTGGCGTTGTTAAAGGCATAATCTAGGTCTTCTTGGAGTTCCTGGGATACCCGGTTCAGCGCATTGATAAAAATATTGTGAAGGATACACACCAAACGAATGTAGGTATGTCTCAGATGGCGTCTTCATTCGTCCACACCGTAGTTAAGACGGGTGGTGGCATTGGGGGTTGCCAAGGAGATCCCAAGGAGGAGGGGGAGGATGGTCCAGGCCCACATGGTGACCTGAATAAAATCAAATTAAGTAGGGTGCCGGGGGTCTGCACACACAAACAGGAGATCTGATGTATTATCTGAAGTTTGCGTACTCTTTCTTTCCTTTACACTGTACGGAAACGGCACTGCAAGGGACAATATGATGACAGGACTTGTCAATAAAGGAAATCCGCGTACCAGGGTACACGTGCCCATCTCGTAGGCATGTTGCCGTAGTGGTACACCAAAATTTGTAATGCTCTGGGCAATGCCTGTATATTAAGGGTGGGGTTGCTGCCAATACGTCATCAACTATTGTGTCGACGGCCATGGCCTTCAGGGAGTCCCTGGGCAAGGGTTCGTAATCCCAATGCCTATCAAAAAAATAGTTGAGATCATCCATCTCCTCTGAATCCTCTACCAGGGAGGTGTACAATGACCACAGAATTTGAAAGGCCTCGTCGGTCGACCAGTAGTCAGCGATCCGAAATGTTTCCCTCATTGTTTCAATATCCATGGTATGAAGCCTAGATAAAAGGAAATTACAAAAGGTTTGTTGTGACTCTATCCTTGGTAAATATAGGAGTAAGGTGCTGGTGCAATTCTACGGCAACTTGTGCACGATATGGGTGTGGATAAATATTTTTCGTATAAACACTAAAAAGAAACCCGGCACGCAGGATGAATAGACAATGGAATAGGGTCGAGGAAAAGATGGGAGAGGTACGGGGATCGTTACCCGGCATCTCCACCAAATATCACGGACCAAATGGGGGTCTGGCCGTGACGGAGGGGAGGGGATGATGTAGTCAAGAGAAGAGCAACTCCCTAAAACTACTAGCAGACCCATTACGAGATTACGAGGAGAGGTAGGAGGGAGAGAGACATAGAGAGGGGGAAGAAGTGAGAGAACACGAGAGAGAATGAGGAACAGAGAGAGAGAGAGAGAGAGAGAGAGAGAGAGAGAGAGAGAGAGAGAGAGAGAGAGAGAGAGAGAGAGAGAGAGAGAGAGAGAGAGAAACAGAGAGAGAGAGAAACAGAGAGAGAGAGAGACAGAGAGAAAGAGAGAGAAAAAAAGAGAGAGAGAGAGAAGGAGAGTCAGACAGACAGACAGACAACCTGTCCAACTGTCGGACAAGAGAATTACATGGCAGGAGGAGCAGGTAAAGGAAAGAGGAGGTGACAAGTCAGGTACATAGAAACATTTTCCACATTTATAAAAGCTACACCAGGTGCTTTCATTTTAGGGAGGCAACTTTATTAAACAAATGGGCAACAAAATGCATAGGCCTACCTTAGGGTCTCAGGGCCCCCTTCCTCCGAAATCTGCGCACTGGGCTGGGTTGAATCACAATGCCTCTCTTCTTGACTATTCTGTTGCTTCCACTTCTCTCTTTCTTCTTTTTCTTCTGGACTCTCTATTCTTCTTCTCGACTCCCCCTGTCTGTAGCCTGGGGGCATCCCTTGCTTTTTGTTTCCAAGAGCCTTAATTAATATTCATGCGATTGCCCATCACGTGGACAGAACGCATCCGCTTATTTGTTTTGGAATTTAGGGGGGGGGGGGGGGGGGGGGGGGGGGGGGGGGGGGGGGGGGGGGGGGGGGGGGGGGGGGGGGGGGGGGGGGGGTGACGTAGGTAGCTACCACCTTGGACCTTATCTTTTATGTCGTCTTGATTTGCCCTTTCCCGATTAGCCCTTTTTTCTTACCCCGTGATATACATATTAATAAAACTGTGTGGTGAGATGTAACGTGGTGACAGCCCTGACATGGCCTTTGTTGTCGATGGGGCTATAATTTTAATCTTAATCTTAATAAAAACTCTGTGTGTGTGTGTGTGTGTGTGTGTGTGTGTGTGTGTGTGTGTGTGTGTGTGTGTGTGTGTGTGTGTCAAACTGTGATTTACTATTCAAAAGAAATTAAGGCACATAAACGCAACAGACAAGTCCACATTGAAAGTAAACCCATACAACAGACAAGTATACATTTTAAAGTACACAAACACAAGAGACAGTCTGACAAAACAGTAGACAAAGTAAACAAACCCAAAGTAGAATAAACAACAACAACAACACCCGAGGACAGAAAGACACTGAATACGTTTTTGTATCTATAATAGACACCAAACCATGCAAGCCTACACATCATACACATGAGTACTATAACTATGTAAAGGTACATACAGTTAAAGCAAGTTATCTTACACTTGTCAAAGCAGTCCGTTTTTCAAAAGAGTATGATGCACATTAACAACAGTAGTATAGTAGGCTGTTTTTCTACCCCGCCCCGGCTCTTTAGCGACCCGGCTCCCTAAAGCGCCCCGGCTCCCTAAAGCGCCCCGCCTCCCTAAAGTGCCCCGGCTCCCTAAAGCGCCCCAGCTCCCTAAAGTGCCCCGGCTCCCTAAAGCGCCCCGGCTCCCTAAAGCGCCCCGGCTCCCTAAAGCGCCCCGGCTCCCTAAAGCGCCCCGGCTCCCTAAAGCGCCCCGGCTCCCTAAAGCGCCCCGGCTCCTTGGCTCCGCCCCGGGGTGTTGAAAGCGGTCGGGGTGATTGCTCGGGTGGGGTGATTGGCTCCGCCCCCCGGGTCCGGGTGGGGTCCGGTTGGGGTCCGGGTGGGGTCCGGGTGGGATGATGGTGTTATGGGTGATGGGGTGGGGGTGGGTTGGGGTTTTGGGCGGTGATGGTGTTGTGGTTGGGGTCCGGGGCGGTTGGGGGCGGGTGGGGTGATGACGGGTGGGGTCGTGGGCGGGTGATGGCGTTATGGGTGGTGTTGGGTGGGGTCCGGTGCGGGTGGGGGCGGGTGGGGTGATGTCGGGTGAGGGGGTCGGGTCTGCCTTTGGGTGGGTTCCTGGTTGGGTTGAAGGTGGGGTGAGGGCGGGTGGGTGTGTCGTTTGTCCCCGAGCGTGTGTGTTGTCCCCGAGCGTGTTTGGCGGTGCCGCTTTGTCGGTGTCGCTCTTTCCAGTGTTGGTGGGTGGGAGTGCGTGTGTGTGTGTGTGTGTGTGTGTATGCGCGTGTGTGTGTGTGTGTATGCGCACGCGTGTGTGGGGTGTGTGTGTGTGTGTGTGTGTGTGTGTGTGGATGGGTGGGGTGTGTGAGTGCAGGTTGTGTGTGTTGGTGCGTGGATTGATTGGGTTATGATGCTAGCGTACTGTGAGGTCTCGGGAGGGGTCTGGAAGCGTGTGATGGTGTAAGTGTGTTAAGGCTGGGTGCCGTGTTGCTTGTTGGTGCGTGGAGTGATCGAGTTATGATGGGTGGCGTGATGCACCCTGTTGGTCTGGCGTGCGACGGTGTTTGTGGAGTAAACTGGTGCACGTGTCGACAGTTAGAAACAAGAGAGAGAGAGAGAGAGAGAGAGAGAGAGAGAGAGAGAGAGAGAGAGAGAGAGAGAGAGCGAGAGAGACAGAGAGTGGACCGTATTTGATCCACGCACGCACACACACACACACACACACACACACACACACACACACGCGCGCGCACGCACGCACGCACGCACACGCACACGCACGCACACACACACACACACACACACACACACACACACACACACACACATACATAGACTCTGAAATGATGGAAAGGAAACACCGTGATTTTCATGCAATTTTTTTTTTTTTGCAGAAGGTCACACACAAAATTGTCGAATGCATACGGGTTACAACACTATTTTCTTTTTCTTCTCTCTCTCTCTCTCTCTCTCTCTCTCTCTCTCTCTCTCTCTCTCTCTCTCTCTCTCTCTCTCTCTCTCTCTCTCTCTCTCTCTCTCTCTCTCTGTCTCACCGATACAAGGGAAGAACTGATGTAATCTGACCATGGAGAGCCAGTCAGTCAGTCGCTTCCCTTAGATCGGATAACCGCATAATCACACACACAGACAAGCGCGCACTACACACACACACACACACACACACACACACACACAGAGACAAACGCGCACACACACACAGACAAGCGCGCACTACACACACACACACAAAATTGCTGAATGCATACGGGTTACAACACCCGCTCTCTCTCTCTTTCTTTCTCTGTCTCTCTCTCTCTCTCTCTTTGATGATGAAGAAAAACCATCCTGTACATACGACTAACGAGTTCATGAAGCATGCAGTATCATAATTTTCTTTACAGAGGTCTGTCTCTCTGTGTGTTATACAACCGAGGTTACAACATACGAATAACGAGTTAGCGAAGCATGTAGTATCATAATTTTCTTTGCAGAGGTCTATCTCTCTTTGTGTTATAATACCGAGGTTACAACACTTTTTTTTTTTCTTTTCTTTTTCTCTCTCTCTCTCTCTCTCTCTCTCTCTCTCTCTCTCTCTCTCTCTCTCTCTCTCTCTCTCTCTCTCTCTCTCTCTCTCTCTCTCTCTCTCTCTCTCTCTCTCTCTCTCTCTCTCTCTCTCTCTCTCTCTCTCTCTCTCTCCGTTTGATTTTTCAAACTTTTTAGGCGGGTTATCGCAGCGAGATAGATCACGATTGAAAGGAAAAGTGTTTATCACAGCGAGATAGATCACGATTGAAAGGAAAAGTGTTTATCACAGCGAGATAGATCACGGTTGAAAAAAAAAAAAAAGAGAGAAAGGGAGAGAGAGAGAGAGAGAGAGAGAAGAATAGTTTAGAGGTGAGTGGGACCCGTCGAAACACCATCCGCACCAACCGGTCTCTTGATGTAGAGGTAGGAGAGGGATCGTCTGTCTTGGTGATAAGTCCAGACCCTCTTTCCATCAGTCCTGAACCCTTTGTTGGTCCCTTCGCCGCTTTGTTTGGTGAGCAAGACTTTGAGGTAGTCCGATCTCGTCAATCGGTTACGGGCTTGTAACCCTTTCGACGAGTACTTTTGTGACTCACCCCAGGCTAGATAAGTCTTGCTATTGAGGGAAATAATTCCCTCCCCTTCGTACTCTAACTTGAAGAGTCCGGGTGTGCGTTTATCACGCTTGCGTCGTTCGACGCAACAAGTTGCGTTCCACTCAACGGGACCGCTGCCGGACATCTTGGCTCGGACATACTCCGGGGCGTGTTTGTCGCAGGTTTGTGCCGGAAACCAGTCCGTATACCGTTTCAAGAAGTCTTCCTTTTTGTCGGACTGAACCGTTTCCTCCAAACTATCCGCGGACAACGCCATGTAGAGACTATCCGTGTCCATCTGAGCGAGTTGGAAATCGTTTCTGGACACGTAGTAGTCAATACACCGGTAGTAAAAGTCCAGCATTCTGAGTTTGGCGTACTGATAGACGAAGAAACCAATCTGAGTGGGAAGATTCCAGACAACGTGCCGTTTACTCATTTCAACTTCATTCAAGGTGTCGCTCAAGGGGCGGAGCGCTCTGAACCTCGGTTCGTTGGTGAGTCTGACGGACGTTTCCGGCAAAACATAAACCGTTTCCTTGAACTTGCTAACGTTCGTGATACAACGCCCATAACAAGAATTCCCAAACAGCTTTTGGGCCGAACCGATGATTTCCTTACTCGGGTCATCATCAGCCGCGCGTCTAGCCTCAGTCACGGTGTCGCCGAAGGTTTTGAAACAGCGATCGGGGTGATACTCCACTACTTCGCGAACGTTCGTCACAACCAACCCTTCCTCCAGGTACCAGCGTAAGAGAGGGGTGATAAGCATGATGTTCTTAGCCCAGTAGCTCGCGATGAGAGCGCGTCTGGGTCTAGGCAGTAGGTTGTGACGTTCGGCGTACTGTTTCATGAAGTCACCCAAATCTTCTCTACCCACCGAAGCGTTCTTGAAGATGGGTTGGAACTCTCGGAAGCGTTCCTTTTTGTCATCGGGGACATGTATGTCACATTCCACAATCCCGAAGAGTGTACCCTTTTGAACGGCTTCGATGACCGATCGGGTGTTGACGTCCCGCCCGTCGTGTTTGAACGGTGGTTTCACCGTTTGACAGTGTTCTTCCAAGAAAACGCGAACATCAGGACGCGAACGTTTGATTCGCTTCCAGTGACACTCGCGCATTTCGACGACGGTGACACCCAGGCTGCGGAGATACCGGGTGTTTTCTTCCGTCTCCTCGCGAAGCTCCGCGAAGGGTTTGTCTTTCCACGGATGGTGAGTCAACCCTCGCGTCACCTCGCAGCTATGCCCATGGAATAAGCAGCCGACAAATTGGTAAGCGGTGTTATGCTCGGCATCCCACCCGTCTACGGGGAGATCGCGTTTTCCGAGGCGCTTCTCGGTACCGTTAAACTTGTGATGCACGCGGATGTTTTCCGTTTCCGCTACCCACGTCAACCATTCGCGAGCCTGCACACCGTATTCATCCACTTTCTCAGCGCGAAAGTTTTTGTCTCTGCGGCGTCTGATGGGGTGATGGGTGGGCATGTCTCTCGTGATGGACCACAGATACAAGGCATTACTGTTGAAGCCCACCACGCTTTTCACCGTTTTAGACCCGTGGCGAATGAGCGTTTCGTTTTTGGCCAAGTATCTGTGGAAGATGATCGATGGCCCACCGACTATGTTTTCCCTCAACTTTTCGTGGAGGTCTTTATGTTTCTTTCCGATAAGGGAGAAATAAACCTCGGGAGAAAGAGTGGAAAATAGGTACTTTAGACATAACCCGGGGATACCGACCGAATCCTTGAGCATGTCCAGCTTCAGGGTCTGGTAGAACGCTATCTGTTTTTCTAGAGCCTGTAAAAACGGCACGGTGTCTTTATCGTTGTAATAGACCAGGAAGTCGCGCAAAGTGCGCATACCTTTTTCCTTCCAGACCCTCTGACAAGTGGCGTAATCTTCGTCGGAAATGTCCGAGTCTTTCAGGGAGCTATGGAAAGCTTCCTGGGGCAGAAGGGAGGTTTCCTCCAACTTCCGGATGTCGGTGATGTACTCTTAAGGGAAAAAACCCTTACTTTCCTCAACACCGAAGGCCTTCAGGTAGGCTGCGTAGCTGAACCCCGGCGCGAGAAAGAATTTTACATCGAGGAATTTTAGTTTTCTGGTGGCAATGGTTTTGAAAACGTTGTTGGTTTTTAACACAAACAGATCTTCGCCGCGCGGTTCGGCTTTTTTGACCCGATCCTCTTCCGTGACATTTTCCCGCTCGGCTTCAACCGGCGCCTCCGAGGTTAAATACCGAAAGAGGTAGGGTTTCACGAGATTGATGTCATAGCCGGCGCTATTGAAACCTACCACGGGCAAGCTCATGAGGTAGTCGTCTAAAACGCGCCGGAGGTACTTTCCGCCCCGACAGGGTTGGTCCTCCTCGGGACGGATGTCCTCAATGGCGTCGTAGAATGGCGTAAGAGGCATCTGATATTTGGGTCAGATAGTCGAGCCATTCGTCAACGAGTGCCTGAGGGTCCCCTCTAGACACGAAACATCGCGGTTCCGTGAAACCCTCGACGTTGCTGCACACGCTGACGCTGAGAGGAACGTGTTCAGACACGTATCTCGTGGCATCGCTGTCCCTTCGCTCCCCGTCCTCGGACGGGACCAACATGGCCTCAAAGTCGTACGTGGCCCTGTGGGGGAACACGTAACCTTCGGGCGGTGTCGGTATCCCGTTATCCGCCAAAATCTGTAAAGGACTCTGAGGTACCTGATAGACCCCGCCGGGATACCGATCCTCGGAGACGTCACCCTTTTCGCAAGTTTTCCAGTGACGCCGACACATGAACAATTTCGGCCAGAGCTTCCCGCAACTCGGACAGGAGAAGGCCTCACACGCCTTATGAAGGTTTTTGATGTACATGAAATGATGTTGTACAACAGAACCCTCATTTTAGACCGGTCGGTGGACACGAAACTGGATCTGAGTTTGGGTTGTAGGTACTTCCCGTCCTCATCCATTTCGAAGACGTCGATAGAGACGTCATAACGCCGTTCGATCGTGGGGATTTCTTGAAGAGTGACCTCCAAGGCGTCGGCGGGATGTTTGTTACGCAGAGCCAGACACCGAAAAAGACACAGGTTATCGCTATAGCGACGCCCCGTCTTCGGGTTGTTGACGAGCGTGTCAACGCCCCGGTTTTTGGCGAGGGAAGATGGGAGCGGAAGAGTCAAGCCCCCGATGGGGTAGGGAATGACCTTGTCCGCGTAGAAAGTGGTCCCCACGATGGAGACGAAGACCCATTGAGAATCGGGTCTGTGCTCTGCGGCGAGTTCAATGTGGTCTCTTTCCTCCAAGTCTCGGATGAATCCGAGCATGTCAGCCTCCGACTGAATAAGAACGGGGTGTAGGAACGCTCGAGAGTTGTTCCTACAGGAGTGAAAGAACCGAATCTCCTCCGTCTCACGATTCTTCAGCAAGAAACTATGCGAGTAGTTCAGCTTGAACCGCCATCTTTGAGCGTCAAAAAGAGGGTAGAGCGCTACCATCCAATCGGGTGGGGAGTTGAAAAGCGGATGGTCCCATCTCACGTTCATCGTGGTTTGGATAGGACCCGCGTGTTCCCACGATCGGATGGAGCCCCAGTGGTTGACGTAGGCCTCTCTGATGGACGGGGGAGCGTCGTTCAGATGGGTTCGAAGAATTCCTTCCAACACATCGCGACCTTCGTTGGTGCGGGTTCGGTTTCGCCCTCCGATAGAGTTATCGCTAGAGCGGGAAGAATCTAAAGGAGAAGAAGAAGACAGAAGAGAAGGAGGCGGAGGAGAAGGAGGTGAAGGAGAAGGAGGTGGAGGAGGTGGAGGAGAAGGAGGTGGAGGTGGAGGAGAAGGAGGTGGTGGAGGAGAAGGAGGTGGAGGTGGAGGAGAAGGAGGAGGTGGAGGCGGAGGAGAAGAAGTTTTCCTTTTACTCCGTCTTGAACACTTTCCTTTCTTTTCGTGTCTTCTCAAAGCTTTTGCGTTCCGGAAGCGCGCTGAACAGACGGGGCACACTACCCCGATAGAGTCGGAAGATCGATCGGAAATGGAGGGGGGAGAGGGTGTGTCAGCGGGAGGGGGAGGACGTTTTTCAGGAGAAGGAGGAAGAGGAGGGGGTGAGGCTGATTTTCTCTTTTTACCACGAGGAGAGGGGGGTGGGGGAGGAGGGGTCGGTGAGATATACCAGGTAGACTCTGAAGAACAGGAAGAAGAAGAAGGAGAAGGAGAATAAACGGCGTAAGGAGATAGAGGAGAAAACGGTGACAGAGAAGGTGAAGAAGGGGGAGAAGAGGGAGGAGAAGAAGAGATAGGCACGGATTCAAAAAGGTGGCTGGAGGGTGAAAAAGAAGAAAATGGTAAAGGAGAAGAAGAACGAGAAGAAGAACGAGAAGAAGAAGAAGAAGAAGAAGAAAAAAGCGCAGCGAGAGAGGGTTCAGGTTGCGCGATGATAGGGGGCCGACAGAACATGGCACCGCCAGACGCGTGGGGATGGCGTAACGCGTCAGCCTCTTTCGGTTGGGTGGGTGATGGTTCCCGGTTTAACCGCTCGGAAGGAGAAGGAGTAGGATGGAGCGTTTGACTTTTCCGACCCACCCGAAGGGGACTGATCGCTACGCCGTGTTTGGCGGTGACATGTTCTCTCAGCCTCCTATGTCTGGCGTACGAGATGGAACAATACGGACACTGAAAGCGTGACTGCTCGGTTACGGGTGCGTGGTACTTGGACGGTTGTTGAAGAATCTCGGGTTCGGACCCGTGAACCGTTCTGAAATGTCTATACAAGTTACTACTTCTGGAAAAACTCATACCGCACGAGTTACATTTATAAAACCCTTTTCCTTCACCCGATCTATTTCGCTGCGGTCCCATGATTCAAGCACTACACACACACACACACACACACACACACACACACACACACACACAAGCGTACAAACGCACTACACACACACACACACACACACACACACACAACACACACAACCACGCACTACACACACACATACACACACACACACACACACACACACACACACACACAAGCGTACAAACGCACTACACACACACACACACACACACACACACACACACAAACGGACAAACGCACTACACACACACACACACACACACACACACACACACACACACACACACAAACGCGCAAACGCACTACACACACACACACACACTATACACACACTATACACACACTATACACACACACACACACACGCTCATTTCAAATACAAAAAACGAAATAAGAAAAGAAGCCAACATACCGTTTTCAAAAAAAAATAAAAAAAATGCACAAACAAACACACACACACAACACACACACACAAAAGTTCAGCGGGCGGCGTCCGGTTCTGCAGGCGGGGTTGTTCACAATCAATTCGGCAGGCAGGGTTGAAAAAAGTTCAGCGGGTTGATCACGTCCAGTTCAGCGGGTTGATCACCATCGGTTCGGCAGGCAGGCAGGGTTAAAAAAAAAAAAGTTCAGCGGGTTGATCACGTCCAGTTCAGCGGGTTGATCACCATCGGTTCGGCAGGCAGGCAGGGTTAAAAAAAAGTTCAGCGGATTGATCACGTTCAGTTCAGCGGGTTGACCACTTTCAGTATTCAGTTCAGCAGGCAAAGTTTCAGCGGGTTGACAGCATCAAGTCGAGCGGGTGGGTTGACAGGGTCGGTCATGGTTGAGAGTGGGAAGAGAAGGAACGGTAGTAGGAGGAGGAAGCACGATGAACGACACGGTTCTTTTTTTTTTTTTCTTTTTTCACTTTCCTCACATGGATGTTGGTAAAACAACGTCTCGATTGTTTAAAGTTTTTTTAAAGTTTGTTGATCGTTGGTAGGATACCAGCGTGTCGAATAAAAAGACAGTCTGACAAGAGACAGTCTGACAAAACAGTAGACAAAGTAAACAAACCCAAAGTAGAACAAACAACAACAACAACACCCAAGGACAGAAAGACACTGAATACGTTTTTGTATCTATAATAGACACCAAACCATGCAAGCCTACACATCATACACATGAGTACTATAACTATGTAAAGGTACATACAGTTAAAGCAAGTTATCTTACACTTGTCAAAGCAGTCCGTTTTTCAAAAGAGTATGATGCACATTAACAACACTTATGAATAATAAACCATAGAGGAAAAATCCCCACGTCACTTCACTTTGTGAAACACTTGTCATCATGTCACTGACAAGTGTTAGGATCAACCATGAACACATCATCATCATCATCCTTCTACGAGTCCTCCGTGGTGTTGCTGTTGTTACGGGTGTTGTCCCAGTTGTAGGCCATCTTCTTCACAGCGCGGATGTTGCTCATGTTTACAGCACAGTGAGGTTCAACAAATCCAGGAGCTTTACGTTTGAGTATGGCTGTCCTTTTTCCTTTCTTTTCCTGCCCGTGCTGTTGTGGCTGCTGCTGCTGCTGCTGGCGTTCGTCAACATCTTGTTGTTGTTGTTCCCAGTGGAATGAAGGCTGCGTTTTGCCATCATGAGGGTTCATGCCAGGAGAACCAAGGGATGCAGAAGGCGGCGGAGCAGAAGCAGGAAATGGAGCAGAGGCCGCCTCAATGTTTTCTATGTCCCTCTTCACATTGTCCATCACACTGGATAGGTTAATGAACTCGTGAGGAGAAAGAGTAATCCCTTTCACTGTTGGAATAGCATATGGAAAGCTGCCTTCATATTTCCTAATATGAATTAGTGTTTTCTCCTTGAATGGTGTAACAGACACTGCTTTGTCTTCACCAAACTGATAGAGGTTTTCGCCTGTTTTGGTCAGGAAAGCCATTGCTATCTTCAAGTCAGTCAGTGAGTAAGTGAATGGTCTAAGGACAGCACAAAACGACTGCGCAACACAGTTTCTATTCCCTCTCCTTCTGTTAGTTAGTTAGTCTTGCGTGGTTGACGTTGGCTCCTCCCTCTCTGCCTCTCCCCTTCTGTTTGCTCCACCTCTTTCAACGCTTTGTCCCCCCTCTGCTTCTGCTCTTTCTCCTCCGCCTCCTCTTCCTTCCTCAATCCCGTATAGAAGATTGGCGCGAGCAAGCCCTAGCGCTCTTTGCAGCAGCTTGTCTAATATTATGGGTTTAGACACTCTCAACAATTGTTCCTTGGTTACTGTGTCCATAGCCTCATCGAAATGCACGAATACACGTTCATCCATTTCCATCATCAAACAGTCATGCGGGCGTTGAGATGGGTGGTCTATAGCACAGCCTTGACAACGTTGACAGGGTTGCCAAAGGGTAACATTCTACCAAGTCCTGGCCCCAACTAAGTGACCACAGCATCTCTTACCTGTTCTACACAGAATCGTGGGCCCCGCCTACGTATCGGCTGGCATTCTAAGGTGCCGGCCTTATTTGTTAAGGGATTTCTGATCCTTTGCCCAACAAGTGCTAGTATTGAGAAGGCACTGACATGTGGTATCTCCCCATCGCAGGTATTAAGTCCTCTTTGGCCTGCCTTTATCTTCTTTATTATAATTATCTTATATCTATTTATACAGGTAGATATTATATTACTTGTTTACTCTCTGCATTGGTTTGTCTACCTGTCATACTATTATTGGTCCATCATTGAATACAGATGTATTTTACATGGTGACAGCCCTGATGTGGCTCCTTGTGGCTGGTAGGGCTGTACCATGCAACATGATTTAGCAACATGATTTAGCAGCATGAAGCTGTTGTTGACTAGCTATGGCAAAGTTATAATGTGTAACATGGCTTAGCAACATGACGCTGTTGTTGACTGGTTATGGCAAAGTTATAACATGCAACATGCTTTAGCAACAAGAAGCTGTTGTTGACTAGTTATGGCAAAGTTATGATGTGCAACATGATTTAGCAACAAGAAGCTGTTGTTGACTAGTGATGGGCAAAGTTATAACATGCAACATGCTTTAGCAACATGAAGCTGTTGTTGACTAGTGATGGCAAAGTTATAACATGCAACATGCTTTAGCAACAAGAAGCTGTTGTTGACTAGTTATGACAAAGTTATAATGTGCAACATGGCTTAGCAACATGACGCTGTTGTTGACTAGCTATGGCAAAGTTATGATGTGCAACATGATTTAGCAACATGAAGCTGTTGTTGACTAGTTATGGCAAAGTTATGATGTGCAACATGATTTAGCAACATGACGCTGTTGTTGACTAGTTATGGCAAAGTTATGATGTGCAACATGATTTAACAACATGAAGCTGTTGTTGACTGGTTATGGCAAAGTTATAATGTGCAACATGATTTAGCAACATGAAGCTGTTGTTGACCAGTTATGGCAAAGTTATGATGTGCAACATGACTTAGCAACATGAAGCTGTTGTTGACTGGTTATGGCAAAGTTATGATGTGCAACATGATTTAGCAACAAGAAGCTGTTGTTGACTGGTTATGGCAAAGTTATGATGTGCAACATGATTTAGCAACATGAAGCTGTTGTTGACTGGTTATGGCAAAGTTATGATGTGCAACATGATTTAGCAACAAGAAGCTGTTGTTGACTGGTTATGGCAAAGTTATGATGTGCAACATGATTTAGCAACAAGAAGCTGTTGTTGACTGGTTATGGCAAAGTTATGATGTGCAACATGATTTAGCAACATGACGC
>CM065698.1:51774309-51779309 GCA_017654935.2 Phymorhynchus buccinoides | reverse complement strand
CCCCCCCTCCCAGTATCCCTAGGGGGGGGAAGCTTGCTGCTTTCTACTCAAACCCCCACCCCCACCCACCACCCACACCCACACCCCAGTGTGACGAGGTAATGGGTTAAAAGGCTAAGTCCCTAGGGAAGACTTTTAGTGTGTTAAATTTTCAAGTAGAAAATTTGCCTTTAACCCACTTCTCTAGGGTATGGGAGATGAGCAACTTTCCCGGCCCCTTTTCATCTAATAAATTTATATTTGTGCCCGGGTTCTGGCTCGTATGGTTGTAAGAAATACAAGTGGTTGAATTGCTCTAAATGGCAGACAGAGAGAAGTTGGGTTTTACATGAAATTACAAGACTCCCACTCTCATCAGTCTGACCAAAGGGTTCAGGATTATTTGACACTTGTATTTTATTTACTCCCAAAATCTGCATAAGATTATGCAACAATAATAATAAAGCAGCTCAATGGCGCCAAAACAAAATATGAATGAAAAAACAATGGAATCCGAAAGGATTTACAAGACTTTTGTCTTTCTAGAAGGTTAGCCCCAAGCAGGAAGGGTCACTTATTTTCAGTGTCCGGAGGAAAGTTCAAATGATTTTTGGCACTGTCGTGGGGACTTAACTCATGGCTGTGCTGAAGTTCCTCCATAGGGATCGGCGAGTGCTGGGTTGGCTGGGCTTGCTCGTCAGGTGAGAGTAGCTCCCAGTCGTTCCGGTTACGGCTTCGCGGGATGGCACGGTTCAAGCGTGGTCTCCTCGCGGATTCTGGGTGCGGGGCGTCTTGGCGGCGGTCCCGTCTTGGTGCTTGTGAGTCAGGGATGATCTTCCTGCCCACGATGCCCTGCTGATAATCACAGGAGAAGGTGGATGTAGATCTCTATGGCTTAGAGACAAGGGGCTTCAGTCGGCAGGGAATTAGTGAATCCCAACCGGCTAGAAGGCTTCCCTTGTACAATAGCACTAGTTAATAAATAAACTGAATTTCAGTTAACAAACTGAGATCAGTAAAACATAAAAGGTGATCAAGACAACATCACTCTCCATCCAACACCTGGAAAGGAATGGTATCATAAAGTGCAAGATTGCGGCCCATAGGTTTCCTACTAAAAATAGACAAAAGGGTTAGTAGGCATAAACTCCGGTTCTGGTACCAAAAGAGTTAAAGTCAAAAACACACACACACAAATAATCAGTGCACATAAATAGAACAGAATGTTTACCACTTCTTTTCAATAACATATCTATCTACTCCTTATTCATCATTGAACATAGGATCTAGATCAAAAATAGAATCAAACAAACAACAAATCTCAATCACCAGCAATCAATAATACTCACTAGATGGGCTATTGTAACTGGCTGGGAGAGGGGTTGAGTCTGCAATGTTGCTCTAGCTAGGTTTCAGCGTCTTGTGTGAAAAACTTTTTCTCACTACGCCAATTATAGCCTTCACTTTCAAACAATGAAAGCCTGTCATTGGTTTATAGCAGTCGACACGTCACAAGATGATGCTATAATTTTATGCATACTAGTACCGAACAATCACGCGCCAGTTACATCCTTATCACATGCCGACATTCAAATCCTTCTCGTGCTCGGAAAGGAAGGGTTCAAAGGGGCCCGACCGTGGTTGTCACTTTCTTGTGATGGGTAATGGAGATCGGGGTTCAAAGAGATAACTGCCTTAATCGGCGTTCGTTTGAAGCAGCCGGGCAATTAACGTGGCGGTTGGTCGAGAAATGAAAAGGAGAGAGGGAGGGGGGTGGGGAGGGGAGAAGGGGGGGGGTGTAGATAAGAAATTAAGAAAGCGGGTCGCGCGCGGGACACTTACGTCACACCCAGTTAGTCTCTCTCTCTCTCTCTCTCTCTCTCTCTCTCTCTCTCTCTCTCTCTCTCTCGTTCTCTCTCTCTCTCTCTCTCTCTCACTGTCTGTGTAAAAAATAGCTGCAGGCAAGCAAAGAGCCAAAGACATTGAAAAGAAAAGACTGACATCTGGTCCCTTTTCCCTATATCAGTAGTGAGGACAGAAACACTGGTTGTGTCCCTTTTAAACATGTTTATGACATAACACGTCGATAGGCCAGTTGAATTCTCCGTTCAAATTCCAATCTGAGTCTTTGCATAGCCGCCACTGTGAACTACCCCACTAACGATAACTCTATCAGCCAGACTCGCCGTAACTCTTAAGTAGTCCATTTTCCCCTTTTAGAGTCTTTGGTTATGTGTGAAGTGTTGGTTGAAATTAGCGTCCTGCAAAATAAATCGGTTTATAGCGCGTGTTTATGAACGGATGGTGTTGACATTTTGCACGACGATAGTCACTATCCCTGGTCACGCATGTTCCAAATCTCGAGTCAATGTCGGGTCTGGTTACGCCGCGGTTTGTGAAAACGTGAAGCGGCCTGTCGGCGCCCGTATCTCCGGCATTTCTGAATCGATTCGCTTCCGGTTTGGCACACGGATAGTCCCCATCCCCGGTCATCTTCCTGCCAAATGCGAAGGCAATCGGCCCAGAAACGCCGGAGATACGGGCGCCGAGAGGCCGGCAGATGTGCGTTTCGCGCATTTGCGAAACCGCGCAAATGACACGGCCGCCTCGGTTGCCGTTGCCATCGCCCCGTGAGGGCTCACAGCAAATTTGAAGCGATTCGGTCGAAAAACGGCGGAGTTATAAGGCCCGTTTCGTGTTTCAGACACACAGACACACACACACACACAGACACACACACACACACACACACACACACACACACACGGACAGTTGGCTTATTACTATATGAATCGGATGCTTTGTGGCCTCGCTCAGATTGTTTGCTAAAATTGCCTTTTGTCTTGTTTTGTACTTGGTTCGGGTACACAAAACCTAAACAACCCATAGCGTTCAATTTCCCCATCCCTCTACGCTCTTTGGGGGTGGGGTGACAAAACCCTCATATCAGACATAGTTCAGTTCTATTCTTTCTGTAATTTCACATAATGAATACAACAGAAAAAAGTGAACCCTATGTTTTTTAGGTTTGGAGTACCATAACCAATGCAACAAAAACTATCAACGTATTGAGCGAACTCATATTTTCACTGCATATTATCCTACACTATAGGCCCTAAACGGGTAACGGTCGTTTGATCCAGATGTTTAATCTCCGCTACAATCCGCACATTTTTAATAGAAAATCGAAGGATATCAAAATTCAAGATATCAACAACAACAACAACAACAACAACAACAACATACAGTATTTATACGGCGCTAAATCTTGATAGAAATCAAATCGAAGCGCACACACTCATAACGCATTCAAACAAAGACGAACAAGAAGATAACACACACGACGTTTCAGAGACCTAAAGGCAAGACAGGGGAAGGAAAGGGAGAACGAGCTTCAATGGCGGGGAAACAGGTGGGTTTTGAGGTTTGGTTGGAAAGCAGAGAGGGTCATGTTCATGATCGTCATGTCATCGTCACCACGATCCTTTGGACCACTATGTCCACATCGTGAAACCCACATGTTGAGACGATTTATGAAGGAATACAGGAGCGGACCACATGATTTGTAAAGTAGGTTTCCGATGGGAGTCCAGGGAGCTGTATACTTTCCCCCTGCTTGGGCAAAGACACTGTATCTAAGCTTTCTGGCTTGGGGTAAAGGGGAGAGGTGGGGGGCGGAAGCCTTGGAAACCCTCTCTGATCTGTCACTGGAACAGACCAAACGCCCTTTATTGTCATAAAACTGAAAGAAACCAGACTTTGACGTCGAGAGTCGTAAACACGAAGCGGATAGGGTTAGGATCAGCCTAGGGTTGTTGTCATTGAACTGAAACGAACCAGACTTTGAGATCGAGAATCATAAACATGTAGGGGATAGGGTTAGGATCAGCTTAGGGTTGTCATGAAACTGAAAAGAACCAGACTTTAAGATCGAGAGTCGCAATCATGAAGATGATAAGGTTAGGATCAGCCTAGGGATGTTGTCATGAAACTGACAGAAACCAGACATTGAGATCGAGAGCATTAGCATGAAGAGGATAGGGTTAGGATCAGCCTAGGGTTGACAGAAACCAGACTTTGAGATCGAGAGCATTAACATGAAGAGGATAGGGTTAGGATCAGCCTAGGGTTGACATAAACCATACTTTGAGATCGAGAGCATTAACATGAAGAGGATAGGGTTAGGATCAGCCTAGGGGTGTTGTGAAAGGGATAATCATCATCATACAACAAACAAACAAACATGCAACAAGTGTAAAGTGATGATATTTTATTTACAATAGACACTACAAAGCAACTAGAATGATATTTCGGCGATTGCGCCTTTATCAACATAGATACACAAGAAAACAGGAAACAGCAAAGACAACAAAAGTAGCAACAAACAGTACGTCCCCTCTACAATCCAATTTGTGAATAATACAGTGAATGACTCAAGAAGGAAGCGTGGCTTAATGTCTTAGTGGAGGAGGAGACAGTTTTAGCATAGGAAAGAGAGGAGAAATTGAGATAGAAAGACAGGTTTGAGGAAACAAACGAGACGAGAAAGTAACCAAGAGGAGAATGATGTAGGCATGATGACAAGACGAGACAAACAAAAAGTGCAGTCAAATAGGCAAACAACAGACTGCAACAGACTGCAACGTCACTGGAACATACAACAAACAAACAAGATCCAGTGACGTTGCAGTCTGTTGCAGTGTTTTATCATCATCATCATCATCATCATCATCATCATCATCATCACCATCATCCTCATCACCTTAGAGGTACTGTTGTCATTCCTGATCGGGTCGGCCATGTTTGACCAGTACAGCTTCCCTTCCCTCCAGACGGTTGGCCACAAGTGGCAGACGGGTCGGCCATGTTTGACCAGTACAGCTTCCCTTCCCTGCAGACGGTTGGCCACAAGTGGCAGACAGGTCGGCCATGTTTGACCAGTACAGCTTCCCTTCCCTCCAGACGGTTGGCCACAAGTGACAGACGGGTCGGCCATGTTTGACCAGTACAGCTTCCCTTCC
>CM065698.1:51739309-51764309 GCA_017654935.2 Phymorhynchus buccinoides | reverse complement strand
GACACAGGTTGGTCTATAGAGCGTGTGGAAGTGGGACACAGGTGGGTCTATAGAGCGTGTGGAAGTGGGACACAGGTTGGTCTATAGAGCGTGTGGAAGTGGGACACAGGTTGGTCTATAGAGCGTGTGGAAGTGGGACACAGGTGGGTCTACAGGGTCTACGTGTGGAAGTGGGACACAGGTGGGTCTACAGAGCGTGTGGAAGTGGGACACAGGTGGGTCTACAGAGCGTGTGGAAGTGGGACACAGGTGGGTCTACAGAGCGTGAGGAAGTGGGACGCAGGTGGGTCTACAGCGTGTGGAAGGTGGGTCTACAGAGCGTGTGGAAGTGGGACACAGGTGGGTCTACAGAGCGTGTGGAAGTGGGACACAGGTGGGTCTACAGAGCGTGAGGAAGTGGGACGCAGGTGGGTCTACAGCGTGTGGAAGTGGGACACAGGTGGGTCTATAGAGCGTGTGGAAGTGGGACACAGGTGGGTCTACAGAGCGTGTGGAAGTGGGACACAGGTGGGTCTATAGAGCGTGTGGAAGTGGGACACAGGTTGGTCTATAGGTCTATAGAGCGTGTGGAAGTGGGACACAGGTTGGTCTATAGAGCGTGTGGAAGTGGGACACAGGTGGGTCTATAGAGCGTGTGGAAGTGGGACACAGGTTGGTCTATAGAGCGTGTGGAAGTGGGACACAGGTTGGTCTATAGAGCGTGTGGAAGTGGGACACAGGTGGGTCTATAGAGCGTGTGGAAGTGGGACACAGGTGGGTCTACAGAGCGTGTGGAAGTGGGACACAGGTGGGTCTACAGAGCGTGTGGAAGTGGGACACAGGTGGGTCTACAGAGCGTGTGGAAGTGGGACACAGGTGGGTCTACAGAGCGTGTGGAAGTGGGACACAGGTGGGTCTACAGAGCGTGTGGAAGTGGGACACAGGTGGGTCTACAGAGCGTGTGGAAGTGGGACACAGGTGGGTCTATAGAGCGTGTGGAAGTGGGACACAGGTGGGTCTATAGAGCGTGTGGAAGTGGGACACAGGTGGGTCTATAGAGCGTGTGGAAGTGGGACACAGGTGGGTCTATAGAGCGTGTGGAAGTGGGACACAGGTGGGTCTATAGAGCGTGTGGAAGTGGGACACAGGTGGGTCTACGTGTGGAAGTGGGACACAGGTGGGTCTATAGTGTGGAAGTGGGACACAGGTTGGTCTATAGAGCGTGTGGAAGTGGGACACAGGTGGGTCTATAGAGCGTGTGGAAGTGGGACACAGGTGGGTCTACAGAGCAGTGGGACACAGGTGGGTCTACAGAGCGTGTGGAAGTGGGACACAGGTGGGTCTATAGAGCGTGTGGAAGTGGGACACAGGTGGGTCTACAGAGCGTGTGGAAGTGGGACACAGGTGGGTCTATAGGAAGTGGGACACAGGTGGGTCTATAGAGCGTGTGGAAGTGGGACACAGGTGGGTCTATAGAGCGTGTGGAAGTGGGACACAGGTGGGTCTATAGAGCGTGTGGAAGTGGGACACAGGTGGGTCTACAGAGCGTGTGGAAGTGGGACACAGGTGGGTCTATAGAGCGTGTGGAAGTGGGACACAGGTTGGTCTATAGAGCGTGTGGAAGTGGGACACAGGTGGGTCTACAGAGCGTGTGGAAGTGGGACACAGGTGGGTCTACAGAGCGTGTGGAAGTGGGACACAGGTGGGTCTACAGAGCGTGTGGTCTATAGAGCGTGTGGAAGTGGGACACAGGTGGGTCTACAGAGCGTGTGGAAGTGGGACACAGGTGGGTCTACAGAGCGTGTGGAAGTGGGACACAGGTGGGTCTATAGAGCGTGTGGAAGTGGGACACAGGTGGGTCTATAGAGCGTGTGGAAGTGGGACACAGGTTGGTCTATAGAGCGTGTGGAAGTGGGACACAGGTGGGTCTATAGAGCGTGTGGAAGTGGGACACAGGTGGGTCTACAGAGCGTGTGGAAGTGGGACACAGGTGGGTCTATAGAGCGTGTGGAAGTGGGACACAGGTGGGTCTATAGAGCGTGTGGAAGTGGGACACAGGTGGGTCTACAGAGCGTGTGGAAGTGGGACACAGGTGGGTCTATAGAGCGTGTGGAAGTGGGACACAGGTGGGTCTACAGAGCGTGTGGAAGTGGGACACAGGTGGGTCTATGTGGAAGTGGGACACAGGTGGGTCTACAGAGCGTGTGGAAGTGGGACACAGGTGGGTCTACAGAGCGTGTGGAAGTGGGACACAGGTGGGTCTATAGAGCGTGTGGAAGTGGGACACAGGTGGGTCTATAGAGCGTGTGGAAGTGGGACACAGGTGGGTCTATAGAGCGTGTGGAAGTGGGACACAGGTGGGTCTACAGAGCGTGTGGAAGTGGGACACAGGTGGGTCTATAGAGCGTGTGGAAGTGGGACACAGGTGGGTCTACAGAGCGTGTGGAAGTGGGACACAGGTGGGTCTAGAGCGTGTGGAAGTGGGACACAGGTGGGTCTATAGAGCGTGTGGAAGTGGGACACAGGTGTCTATAGAGCGTGTGGAAGTGGGACACAGGTGGGTCTATAGAGCGTGTGGAAGTGGGACACAGGTGGGTCTATAGAGCGTGTGGAAGTGGGACACAGGTTGGTCTATAGAGCGTGTGGAAGTGGGACACAGGTTGGTCTATAGAGCGTGTGGAAGTGGGACACAGGTGGGTCTACAGAGCGTGTGGAAGTGGGACACAGGTGGGTCTATAGAGCGTGTGGAAGTGGGACACAGGTGGTCTATAGAGCGTGTGGAAGTGGGACACAGGTGGGTCTATAGAGCGTGTGGAAGTGGGACACAGGTTGGTCTATAGAGCGTGTGGAAGTGGGACACAGGTGGGTCTATAGAGCGTGTGGAAGTGGGACACAGGTGGGTCTATAGAGCGTGTGGAAGTGGGACACAGGTGGGTCTATAGAGCGTGTGGAAGTGGGACACAGGTGGGTCTATAGAGCGTGTGGAAGTGGGACACAGGTATAGAGCGTGTGGAAGTGGGACACAGGTGGGTCTACAGAGCGTGTGGAAGTGGGACAGTGGGACACAGGTGGGTCTACATGGCGTGTGTTAGGCCTACATTGAAGCCTACGTTGAAGCCAGAATTGAATTGTAAGCCAGAATGCTGTTCATCAGTTGGCAGGCCTGCTAGGTGTAGTCTTACACTACAGACCTGTCCAGCATGTGTCCAAGACCTTCTTCTGTCCAGCATGTGTCCATTACACTATTGCTCTCTGAAAACCTTCTTCTGTCCAGCGTGTGTCCATTACACTATTGATCTCTGAAAACCTTCTTCTGTCCAGCGTGTGTCCATTACACTATTGATCTCTGAAAACCTTCTTCTATCCAGCATGTGTCCATTACACTATTGCTCTCTGAAAACCTTCTTCTGTCCAGCTGTCCATTACACTATTGAAAACCTTCTTCTGTCCAGCGTGTGTCCATTACACTATTGATCTCTGAAAACCTTCTTCTGTCCAGCGTGTGTGCATTACACTATTTCTCTCTAAAAACCTTCTTCTGTCCAGCATGTGCCCATTATAATATTGCTCTCTTGAAACCTTCTTCTGTCCAGCATGTGCCCATTATACTATTGCTATCTGAAAACCTTCGCAAACAGGAAGAGATAGACAGATTCAGACAGAGACACAAAGCACACGCACGCGCGCTTACCAGATGCTTGGACACACACGCAAATATATACAAACAACATTTGAAAAATCCATATAATTATACTATAACCTTCAACCATATATACACACGACCATAGACAATTCACCACTACACCGAGAGAGACACAGACACATACACAGACACAGACACATCAAGGCAAACACAAATACCAGAGGGGAATCCCACTCATGCTAACCTCACCCCCCACAGGCCACCCAGTGAACTACACCAACTGGAACCCCGGCCAGGAGGGTCCCACGAAGGGCTGGCTGTTCGGGTCCCACCGTGAGCTGCCCCCCAACTCCCTGGAGGACTGTGCTCAGATCAGGCTGACCGACCACGGCAGGTGGCACGACTACCCCTGCAACTCCGTCTTCTACCACTACTCCTACATCTGCCAGTTCCGTACGTCACCTGCATGCAGAGACTCGTGGAGGGACTCTCCCCGTGCGGATACCGGGGGTCTTTCGTAAAAGATAGTTCCTCCACCTTCTTGAAGTTATCTGTTTGTAACTTTATCTAATCTGCCACTCTCTTTGACTCTGCCTTTTCCCTTTGCTTTCTATCATTTACTATCTTTCTGACTTAGTGGGCCATTCTTATGCATTTAAAAAAAAATCTTACAAATAATGCGATGGCTTGGAGTCAAAACGGACTATCTTTAGATAGTCCATTGACATATCATTGAGCTTATTACGAAAACTAATAACTTGTATGAAAAAAAGACTGCTGAAATATAAAAAGCAAAACCCCCTTTTTATATTTATTGTTTGATACAAGTTATTAGTTTATGTAATAAATCCAATAATACGTCAAAGGACTATCTAAAGATAGTCCGTTTTGATTCCAAGCCATCGAATTTATTATGTTTCTCCGTTGAGCTCCTACGAAATCAGAATGTGTCGGCGATGCACAGCGGGGAGACCAGTGAAATTGAAAACCGAACACATACGTACCTTAACCATTATGGCCATATGGCCTGGGAACGCAGAAGAAGAAGAAGAAGAAGAACCCTTTCACTGCTGGTGTTCCGAACAGTAGCTCTTGTAGAATAGTAAGACCAAGGTCCGCATTGGCTGTTTCAGACATAGGCTAGAGCACCAAGGCTACATCAAAATGTTGTTATGTTCTGTATAGTTATGCGGGGATTGTCTTTAGCCATGACAAGCTCCTAGCACAACATCATCACTCTCCAAAATCCCCCGAAGACGGAGTGTGGCTGACCACGTGGAGGGGTAATCAAAATCGGTCACACACGCAATGTTCCCATCCGTAGCAGATGCACTTGTACCATAGTGTTCACGTGTTTCGGCTGACCCTGGAGTCTTTTAGCCAGGGTACGCCAACAACAGACCAAGGTCAAAGGATCCTCGTAGAAAGGAAACCTTACAGGGGCACCCTGACGGATGAGGTTTTGCCAGAAACACATCGAGATCACCATGAAAACACTATTCACAGAGATCGCAACACTCACTTTGCTCTGGTTTCCTAGAAATCAAACCGTCAAATCGGCGATTCATCTTTGGCGGAGGTGGTGGAAGTCATATTATTTTACTGAAAGAGAAGGCGTGTGCCGTCTCTTTTCTAATGGCGACCACATTGTTTGCACGATTTTGTTTTCGCAATACAAGCCTTTTTATTTATCTTTAAAAAAAAAAATGCAGTTTATTTAAAAGAGTTTCGCTCACCAGAAAGGAAATAGCTTCAATTTTCTTTTTACTGCACTACAAAAAAGAAAAAGCTTGAGCCACAATGGGTTTGGCCCCCACCCACCCCATCCAAAATGGCTTCTCTCCGGCATCTCCGCCGAGGAGGAATCGCCGCTTTTACGGTTTGATTTATAGGAAACCAGAGCAAAGTGAGTGTTCCGATCCTTGAAAAGGCTGTCTTTCTGGTGATCTCGACGTGTTCCTTGCAAAAACGCATCCGTCAGGGTCCACCTTTAATCAGATCTGTAACATTTTCTCCCCCGTAAAATTATGTACTACAAAAATCTGGAAAATTAGCCCGGGTCTACTTTCTACGGCGACTATTGACTTTGGTGTCCGTTTTCCACAGGGGTCGTCATTGTCCGTTACACCGGCTGAATGTCTTCCAACACTTTCTGTCCAACGTATTTTGTACAAGAAAGAACTAAGATGGCATTTGCAGCCGTGGGAAAGCCCTTTCGATAATGTAAGCCTATAATTTGTTTTTTTTAAACGCCTGTGTTTCTCTCCCGAAATGAAGGACACAGTGTCATTGGATATCGCTGATTTGATGTCTTTCAGTGACAGCTGTTCAATTCAATACGGCGCCGAAAGGCTTCTTTGGGGGATGAGAGTGGGGTAGTATGAAACAAAAAAACAAAACAGAAACCATAAATTCAGTCACCTTTCTTTTGGGTTGCTGTGTGTTAGTCCTGGCATTTTTTGTTCTTCTTTCCTTTATTTTAATCTCCACCCAAACATAGAATAAAAGGAACAAAGAAAGGAACGCAAAAAACCCCCAAAAAATTAAAAAGAATGAAGGCGGAAGTGGTTGTGGGTTGCATGATGAGTGAGCAAGATAGCGGAGAGCAGATGAATGATTGGGTGTGGTGTGAGAGTTACATATTTATTAGTTTAAATGTACATTATTGATTCATGTTTTTAATTACCAGTAATATTTTTATTTTTGTATATTATTTCACACGGTGGAAGACAATTAATGTTCCCATGCGTGCTTGTACAATGCTATTGGACAATGAAGAAGCTTGTGACTTACTGATCCATGCAGCCATGCTTATGTTGTCTTGGTCACTTTCTCTGTAATTAGGACATTTGCATATTATTTGAACATAGACGTTTTCAATATATTTATTTTGTACCATTCTTTTTAATCCTACTTGCATATTATTTTTAAATGCCAATGTTTACAGAAGCGCTCACTCCACCAACAACAGCAACCACGCCTCCTCCTCCATCAACGGAAAGAGCAACGACAACCGCTTTGCCCACCACCACCACCACCACTCCCTATGCAAGAAGCACGGCATCCAAACCTTCCAGTTCTCAGAAACAAACCAAGAGACCCACCACCACCACCACCACCACCACCTCCACCACCACCACCACTCCCTATGCAAGAAGCGCGGCATCCAAACCTTCCAGTTCTCAGAAACAAACCAAGAGACCCACCTCCACCACCACCACCACCACCTCCACCACCACCACCACTCCCTATGCAAGAAGCGCGGCATCCAAACCTTCCAGTTCTCAGAAACAAACCAAGAGACCCACCTCCACCACCACCACCACCACTCCCTATGCAAGAAGCACGGCATCCAAACCTTCCAGTTCTCAGAAACAAACCAAGAGACCCACCACCACCCCTACTGCTGCTACTACTACCCCCACCCCTACCCCCAGACCCACGTCCCCACCCACCCCTGCTACTTCTACCCAAACAATCCCCAGTATCGCTTCTACCACTCTGCGGAGAACAAACGCACCGACAACTTCCATGGCTACTCCCCCTACTGCAAAACCGAGCGCAACAACGAGAACAACGACAGCAACTCGAAAAACAACGGTGACGCAGCCCCCAATGACGTCACACGCAGCGGCGGGAAGGCAATCCACGTCATCATTGCATACAGTTTGCTCCTCAACCACCCCGAGTCCTACGACTCTGGAGCCGTCTTCTTCTGCCAAGGTGAGCAGCCCACGACCCACGGAGAAGCTGGGCAGCAGCAGCAGTAGGATGACGACACCAGCGGCCGGGTCCATGATGACGTCATATATGACGTCATCGGGGACTAGTCATCGCCATCAGGGGTCCGCGTCTGGGCAGCAGCAGGCTTCCTCTGCAGGGTTAGGCTCCGGTAAGGAAAGTTTTGGTTGGTTGGTTGGTAAGGGTGTGTGTGTGTGTGTGTGTGTGTGTGTGTGTGTGTGTGTTGTGTGTGTGTGTGTGTGTGTGTGTGTGTGTGTGTGTGTGTGTTTGTTTTTAGAACAATACGAATGTTGCAGAGAGGGGGAGGGGGGTGGGGGCTGGGGCGGTGTGTGGGTGTGTGGGTGGGTGGGTGGCAGAGACAGAGGCCGATAGAAAGAGAGACTGGAAGCTACGGAGTCAACGAAACAGAGAAAGGCAGAGGGAGGGAGGGAGGGGGGTCTGAGACAAAGAGAGAGAGAGAGAGAGAGAGAGAGAGAGAGAGAGAGAGAGAGAGAGAGAGAGAGAGAGAGAGAGAGAGAGAGAGAGAGAGAGAGAGAGAGAGAGAGAGAGAGAGAGAGAGAGAGGAGAGAGAGATGACGATAGAGAGATAGAGAGAGAGAGAGAGACTTGAGAGAGAGAGAGAGAGTACAGATGACGCATAAAGTACACACAATGAACTTGATTCAGGAAGAAAAGGTTATTAAGTACATGTTAACATTATTGAGTGTTGGGCCACTCATAATATGACTTACAACTCACTGTGTTGCCATGGGGAGATAGTGATATCTTGTGAATATTGTTAACGTGTACAGATACCTTTACGTATGCTACCTCTTTTTCTTTCGACCCCCCCCCCCCCCCCCCCCCCCCCGTATCTCTCTCTCTCTCTCTGATGAAAAGAAGCAGCTATTTATGCTTACTCGGTTTATCCTCATTTTAAGCATTTCCAGTTTCTCTCCCCGTCTCTGTATCTCTCTGTCTGTCTCTCTGTCTGTATCTCTGTCTGTCTGTCCCTGTGAGATAAACTGCTGCCTTGGTTGTGCAGGCGCCATAGCGGGCATGGCGGTGGGATCCATTGTCACTCTGGTCGTCGTCGCTGTTATCGGCATCATCTTCTACAGGAGGTCAGTGCTCCATCACACGCACACGCACACACACACACATGAGCGCGCACGCACACACGCAGGCACACACACACACACACACGTTCTCGCGCGTGCACATTCACACATGAGCGCAAACGCATGCATGCATGCACGCACGCACACACAGACATGCACACACACAAACACACACACGCACGCGCACACATACACACACGCACACTCACGCACGCACGTACGCACACGCACACACACACACTTCGTTCGTGGATAGGTTAAGTTACGACCCGGTTCAAAGAAACTTTAGTAGTGGGGAACTCACAATTCATTTCATTTAATTCAATACACTTAGAGTACGCATATGTTGGCTACGTGTCTTTGCTTAGAAACGAATTCTGCCATTTCCGTTCACTGTACTCCAGTAGACATATTTGTTTTTTTAAGCAATTGTGTTGCCTTTTAACATAAGCCAAAGAGGAGACAATACATGAATTTCACGTGAATCATGCCATTTCCGTTCACTGCTCACAATCGTGAATCAACAATCGCATCGCATTCAGATCCGCATCGTATGTGTGTAGCAGGCCGACTCACGTGACAATTGGTCAAACCTTTACTGGTTCTTATTGTACAAACAAAGCATATGGACAAGTCCAATTCATAAGTGAATGTTCTCTTCATTGGCTCTGTAGGCCTATATATATATATGTGTGTGTGTGTGTGTGTGTGTGTGTGTGTGTGTGTGTGTGTGTGTGTGTGTGTGTGTGTGTTGTCTGTGTGCATGTTCGCACGCGTGCGGGTTTGTGTGTATGTATATAAATTATGTGTGTGGGCGTGTGTGCGCGTGCGTGCGTGCGTATGTGTATGTGTATGTCTGTCTGTCTGTCTGCGTGTGTTCTTACAGACGGAGCACTCATCCGGACAAGAGCATGAGCTTTGAGAATTACGGTTACAGCACTGCAGTTATGTTCTCCAAGAATGACGACGAGGCGAAGCTGGATCCCAAGAACGAGTCCAATTCTTAAAGGGCCCACTCACGCGTCCAATGTCAATGGTACGACTATCCGATTGAGACATCTGTCAGACACGATTCTGGCGAAATACTACTGCCTAAATCATTCCGATGGAATCTTGCTGTTTTCGTGGACTATATTGACGTAGACACCAACCTACTGATGTGATAAAGTGTCAGATGTAGTATTCATGAATGTTTCATCAAATTCGTGTATCGGGAGACTAACTTACTAACAATATTGTTATTAGGTATTATTATTAGGTACTTCATAGTCAGAGGCGTCTCTGTGAAATTCGAGTTGCTCTCACCTGGAGAGCGCGTCGCAGCCAGAGGCGCGCCACCCAGTTGTTTTGTGTGTGTTTGTGACTGATGAGGAAGGAAGGGGGGTAAATTTTGACCAGATGACAACTTTTTCGTTGCCACTGGGTTTAGCGTATGCTAAGCGCATGGGCACACGGGACCTCGGTTTATCGTCTCATCCGAAAGACTCCACGTTCAGACCGTAAGGCCTAGTGCAAAGTGAGAGGAAAAATCCCCTGTACCCAGGTTCGAACTCGGGTTTACTTGACACGAAGCGAACGCGCTACCACTGTGCCACTCTACACTAAATAGACAATATTGAGCGAAACGAGTACGATCTCATGTAGATTGACCCAGACCGTAGTATTTCATGAGAATGATGCCTCACAACTGTCACAGTGGGATAGCCGTACGACTACAGTTGGACGAGTGGGTCAGACTATTTAGGCGTCTTGCTTCTACGTTATGAGATGCTTGGTTGTGTGCGCGTGTGTGTGTGTTTGTGAATGCGCTCTCTCTCTCTCTCTCTCTCTCTCTCTCTCTCTCTCTCTCTCTCTCTCTCTCTCTCTCTCTCTCTCTCTCTCTCTCTCTCTCTCTCTCTCTCTCTCTCTATCTGTACATACCTCTGTCTGTGCATGTGTGTGTGTCTCTCTCTCTCTCCATCCCTCTCTCTCTCTCTCTCATCTGTACATACCTCTGTCTGTGCATGTGTGTCCTCTCTCTCTCTCTCCTCATCTCTCTCTCTCTCTCTCTCTCTCTCTCTCTCTCTCTCTCCTCTCCCTCTCTCTCTCTCCCTCTCTCTCTCTTCATCTGTACATACCTCTGTCTGTGCATGTGTGTCCTGTCTCTCTCTCTTTTGCTCGGTCAATCTGTCTCTGAGTGGTGTGGTGTGGTGTGGTGTGGTACGGTGTGTGTGTGCATGCGTGCGTGTGTGTGTGTGTGTGTGTGTGTGTGTGTGTGTGTGTGTATATGCGTGTGTGTTTGTGTCAAACACAGCTGTTGTATGCTTTTAAAATGTATAAAACTATATATAAAAGAGGAGGACAGTTTAATGGTGTGTTTGTTTTTTCTTCTTCACTTTTTGATCGTTTATATGATCTTACCGAAGAAGGAAAGCGTATCAGTCTACCTGATCCAAGCACACCTCTCTACACTCCTCCTCACCGGGTGTCTGTTGGTGTTAACTACGATTTCTGTTACCTCCTTTTTTGAATCCTTCATTGGATCCACCAGCATGGCATTCCATCTCTTCTAATCTCTTCGAGGGATTGTAATTTTAGGACATTATTATTTTTGTTCTTTCACATCAGATTGTTACCATTTCTGTTGAATTAAGTGCTGGTTTGCTTTTATTGTGGACTTTCAATCTGGTGCTTAGAGGACAACCTTTCTCCTGTAGAAAGTCTTCTGGCTCAGCTTGAACATTCACTGTGGACAACTTAACTTTTTTTTAAAATTTTAATTCACTACTTGTGGCGGTGCCATAGCCGATGAGGTTTAACCGAGGCGTGGTCACCGCTACAGCTATCTGTATTAATAATTTAAAAAATCGGGACTTTATTGGTTTCGTACTGCCTCCGGGCATTGCCTCCAGTATTGTTCCAACCATATTTGTATTTACAAATGTCCCATATGTGTCTGATTCAGACCAAGAGGACGTAAAACTCCATTTTCTCTCTCACAACTTAACTTTGCAGGCCGACATGCAGATTGAAGTTAAAGTTAAAGTTAAAGTAATTGAGTTTGTTTCTTATCAAACAAATTATATATATATATATATATATATTAAGGCTCAAACTTAATATTATCCCTTTCAGACATTTTTTGTGTAAAGGTTTAGTGATAAATGTCTTGGATGTTCTACATTTTGATCGGGCTTGTTATTGAGAAGTACTAAGCGTTCATGTTGGTGGTTTATGTGAAGATTCAAATGTCCTCTCATTTGACCAATTTTTAGACATGATTGTGGACGTTTGCTGCTGGGCAACAGTCTCTAAATGGTTAAAGGGTATGCCTGTGCGTGGGGGCATGTGCGCACGCACCCTTACGCGTGTGTGAGAGCGCGCGTGTATACATGCATGCAGGCGCGCCTGCACTCGTGTGTGGTGTGTGTATATTTGTGTGTGTGTGAGATTCTCTGTGTGTTCGTATGTGTGTGTGTGTCTGTCTGTTTGTCTGTACACATGTGTGTGTGCACATGAGCGCGTGTGCGTGTGTGTATGTGGACGTGGATGCGCACCTGGAAGTGGGAGTGGGAAAGTCAGTAAGCTAATTCTTATTCCCTTTTTTGTTCCTCTCTCTCTCTGTCTGTCTCTGTCTCTCTGTCTCTCTCTCTCGCTCTCTCTCTCTCTCTCAAAAGACCCCCAGGTAATTGCAATAAACAATTGTCCTTGTCCGTGCCTCTCTCTCTCTCTCCCCCTTCTCATGGGCATAGGGCCTTTTCATTACAAAACGTTCTGTTCAGTTTTCAGTGTTCTCTCTTCCCTCCTCTCTCTCTCTCTCTCTCTCTCTCTCTCTCTCTCTCTCCCCTGCTCCTGGGCATAGGGCCTTTTCATTACAAAACGTTCTGTTCAGTTTTCAGTGTTCTCTCAGTCCCCCCCCCCCCCTTCTCTCTCTCTCTCCCCCCCCCCCGTGTCTCTGTCCCTGCCGTTTCTTCCTCCCCCCCCCCCCCCCCCCCCCCCCCCCCCCCCTTCTTCTTGTTACCTCCCTTTAAATATCCCTCTATCTCTTCACCCTCTCTCTCCTCTCGGTGTCTCTGTCCCTTCCTTCCTTTCTTCCCTCCCTGTTTCTCCTTCCTTAATTCTCGTTGTCTTGTTTTGGTTCCCCCCCCCCCCTTTTTTTTCCTGTCTTCTTGTTACCTCCCTTTAAATATCCCTCTATCTCTTCACCCTCTCACTCCTCTCTGTCTTCGCGTCTGTCTTCTTCTGCTTCCTCATCCTCACCTTCCTCCTCCTTCTCCCCCTACAACAACCCCCCCCCCCTGTACTCTCTCCCTCTCTGTGTGATGTGGTGCTTCACTTGTAGACCTATGTGCACGCGCGCGTGTGTGTGTGATGTGGTGCATCACTATAACAATAAAACCTAAGTGAGGTGATGTACGGGCTGTATTTACCACAGCATGTGTGTGATGTGGTGCATCACTATAACAATAAAACCTAAGTGAGGTGATGTACGGGCTGTACTTACCACAGCATGTGTGTGATGTGGTGCTTCACTATAACAATAAAACCTAAGTGAGGTGATGTACGGGCTGCACTTACCACAGCATGTGTGTGATGTGGTGCTTCACTATAACAATAAAACCTAAGTGAGGTGATGTACGGGCTGCACTTACCACAGCATGTACAGTCAGGTTGGAGCCTGCTTCTTTAATTTTTATGACTTTTTATGCATTTTTATTTGTAAACTTGTTTTAATATGATTTATATACCTTTCTTATTCTCGTTGCTTATTTACTTATTTGGTTAAAGTCCACTGTCAGATAGAGGTGAATTGAATGTTTACATTTAGGGAAAAATAAGTTAATTCTTCACGTGAATTCAAAACTAGAAATGGGAGAGGTTAGCGATAAGAAATAGGTTACGGGTGAGTGGAGTTAACCCGTTAAAAATGTAGGGCAGGGATGTGAGATTAAGGGCACTGCGTGGGGAATGAAATCAAAATGATTATGTGAGTGAGCTTTAATCATTGTTGTTCACTACACCACTCCTGGCTCATTTTAAGAAAAGTGTCCCCCGAGGAAGATGTAATTAAACATCGAAATATTGGGAAAATCTCTTGTGTTTGTTTTTCTTTTTTCAATCTCCATTTGTGTGTCTATATATATATATATATATACATATAGTAAAATCATACTTTCACAACGTTTGGCACCACTCCTTGCATACGAGCTTTGAGGTAGGACACAATACATTCAGGAAATAACAACAAAGTCGATGATGTTGTTTAAAACACTTGTATTAAAAGTTGACAATATTTCGCTGTAGTCTACAGCTTTAACGAGTCACAAAACTTCCTTTTTTGTTTTGTGACTCGTTAAAGCTGTAGACTACAGCGAAATATTGTCAACTTTTAATACAAGTGTTTTAAACGACATCATCGACTTTGTTGTTATTTCCTGAATATATATATATATATATATATATATATGAGGAAAGTTTAATGGTGTGTTTGTTTTTTCTTCTTCAATTTTTGATCGTTTATAAAAGAAGATAAAAATAAAGAGAGTGCGTGAGTGTGTCAAATTATATATGGACACTATTCGATACCTTCGGATAATTTAAATTGACAACGAATACCTCTCTTTTTTTGTCTCTCTCTGTCTTCCTCTCTTTTGATCCTCTCTCTCTCTCATTTTTTTCTATTAATGAATGTTCAATTGATGGTATGTTTTAAGACCATATTTTATTAGTTTTAGATCGCTTTAATTTTGTATGATATATTTGTTTGTTTGTGCTAACGGCAAGTATGAACAATGGCTACTCTATTTCAATACTTTTACCGTTGTAAAATAAAGGTTCATTATCATTATCATCATCTCGTTCACTGTCTCTAACATTCTCCCATAAGACACGCGCGTACGCACACACGCACTCATACACACACATCGAAAAGTAGACACAAACAGGAGAGAGAGAGAGAGAGAGAGAGAGAGAGAGAGAGAGAGAGAGAGAGAGAGAGAGAGAGAGAGAGAGAGAGAGAGAGAGAGGAGGGGGTGGGGTGGGGGGAGGGGCGCAGTCAAAGAGAAAGACTGCATGAGAGATACAGAACTGCTAGGTGAAACACAACACACAGACAGACACACTGGTACGCCTGCACGCACACAGACACAGTCACAGACATATAAACATATGCGTTCGCGCAAACGCAAGGACACGCTCCCACCATAACAAAACAGTCATCAAAGTTCGATTGAGATTGCATCCTATAATGTGTCCACCAGACCTTGAAGACACCCAACATGTGGCCAGTGCAGGACAGTGCAGGACAGTGCAGGACAGTGCTGGACAGTGCAGGACAGTGCAGGACAGTGCAGGACAGTGCTGGACAGTGCAGGACAGTACAGGACAGTGCAGGACAGTGCTGGACAGTGCTGGACAGTGCAGGACAGTGCAGGACAGTCATGTCCAGTTCAATGTGTCTTTGACACGGACCAAGTCCAACAGGGAAACGGACCACCGATCTTCTCACTCAAGTGGTTTGGGCCAATAGTAAAGTTATGGCATTTAAAGGGGCTTTACACGATCCGATGCTCAAGTATGGATTTAAAACATCAGACTATTGTCTAAACCTAAAATAACTTATTCGTCGAAACGAGAGTAGCGAAACTAATACAAAAATCGTTCGGCTCATTGCAACAAGGACAATGCATAAAACACTTACAGAAAGCTGACGTACTATGGCACGAAATGACTGATCCAAAAGCCAGCATGATAACCACACATGGCCAGCATGTTTTGATAGGGAGGGGAGACAATTACACATACAAAAACGCGCGCGCGTGTACACACACACACACACACACACACACACACACACACACACACACACACACACACACACACACAATCAGGCCTGGATATAAAACCAAATCCCCGTAGAAATCACATGTCAACAGCTGAAACTCAATAGAACATAAGGGGACATAAACAACATCCAACGACAGTTACAGTTGGCCCGATACCCACAATAACATGAACACTAAACCAGCTCCAAACGACTGATGTACCTTTATAATTGTTCTATCTTTGAGCGAGTATGTCACCTCTGCGAAGTGTTTTGCTGAATGCATGTTCTTCACTTCCATAAAGTGGCGAGCTCAACTTCCAACTGGAATGAAACGACAGCAGCAACGGGTACAAACATCTCCGCTATGTAAGGGCGTTTGGTCTGTTCGCCTGAGAAACCTTAGAAGCAATTATGACCTCCACTGTGACCTCGGTGTTGACCTTGACCTCAATTGTGACCTTGCAAGGACAGTTCCAAAGACTGACAACGTCCCCCTCGTTGTCGCCTGTTGACGGATAGTTTATCTAAGGGAAATAGAAATCCCTTTTGAGCGAAACTATGCACACATTTTACAAACTCAAATACAAGGGTACTACAAAATGGGCCACAGCTATAGGAACAAAAAGGTCAGTGAATAAATATGTTTGTAAGAATTATATGGAATATTCAATGGCTGAATAAAACCCCTCTCTTTGTCTTCCAAAGCACCAGTCAGCAATATTGAAGATTATGGCACTAATAATAAAACGTCAAGGAGTTGTAATGAACTGATACATTCTGTAGACACCTTCAGTGATGTCACGAATAGCTCATTAACAACGCGACACGAATTGGAACAATGAAATCATAATTAATAGGGAATAATTACAAGGTCCAAAAGCTTCATTATGAAGAGAATATTGATCGTAATAGAACTAGTTTTAAAACAGTACTTTACAACACGTGTCCTTTTTAATGTTCAAGGATTCTTTCATGTATTTTATCACGTCTTTTCCTACTACATACTTACTTGTCTATGCATATGTTTTTTTTTATGTCTATCAAACACCGTTAAAGACAATGTCGAAGGACATTTTTATATGCACGTGCATTACTTCAAAAAGATGTGAAAAATAAACAAATACACATAGAATGGATATGTCTAAATTGTGCTATGATTGTTTGCATCGCATAAAAAGTGGATTAAAACACAATAAGTTAAAGCTAATGAGCTGGCAATGAGAAATTCACAAAACGTAGTTTCGAAGATCTAGAAGATATAGGCCTACCATGATCAGAAAATTTCAAAGGTGTGACCTCCACGAATATTGCGTTTATAAATGCAAGTATCAGCCTCCCCACAGCAATTGATTCATTAAGAGATAAGAAACAATCTGGCATGTACAGTTCCATGATGTACCCATTCGAAACATTAAAACAACAACCAATGTCACTTTAAAACATGCGATTAAAACGAAACCAACACAATCATTTTGGTTACTTTAGAGAATAATGTTTTGTAAATTAGGCTATGGTTTAACGCATCTGCACGCGCACACGCACGCACACACACACACCGGGTAAATCCTAAAAGCGTCAAACATGAGATAAATCACTCCTGAAGCAACGATCTCAATAAAATGGAATTTAATTAAACATTAAGACAGCTTTTTCCTCAATCCAGTTCTCATCTTTACACACCTCTCCCTGGCAGTCAAAGATCCTCAATATTCTTCAATACAAATTTAAAATTCGCCATCCAAAAGACTCTTGAACTTCAAATAACCTATGAAACAATGAAATAAAACACATTGTTGTCGATTATTTTCTCTTAGATTGTAAACACACACAAGTCCTTGGAAATAAAAAAAAACAATCACTGCAGGATTTAAAAGTGTTTATTTGTATGACGTTTGTTTAGATTTCATCATTTGTTCTGTTACCAGGACTAAGAGCTGTGCCTCTAAGCGTCGCTATTTGTCATTGTGCTGTTGTTTTTATCTGGATTTCTTGAACAACAATTATATTTTTCAATCCTTGGAAAATTAGTGTCTTGTTCAGGGACCATTACTGTATGACAAGCAAGACTTGTTTGAAGGGTTATAAGACAAATCATACATGCCCATGAATGCATCTGTAGTAACAGAATCCCTGGATATTAGTAGGTTTCAAAAAGGTGGATTTTAACACAGGCTATATCGTAATACATATTCATTAAAAAATAAATTAAATTGCTGCAGGTTTTTGCAAATTTCTCTCCATGAATGCATGTGGATCTACTTGTTATGTGCCTGCATGCACCATTGGTTTGGTATATCCTATGAAGATTGTACATTGCTTTTAATATAAAAACAGTAATACTGTGATATTTAATATTACTTGTATTATTGTTTTATTCGAAGGGAAGTAACTGTTCCAAGTACAGCCTCACTTTCAATGCTTAAACTAATGGATGCTCCAGTTTTCCTAACGATACTGTCAATACAGATAAATCATGACATGCTTGAACTCATTAAATGCCAACACGTAAGATGTCGTAATTACAAGCATTGAAGGACAATCACAAGAACAGATTCCCACAATTCTAATTTATGAATACAGCTATGAACCTCAATTCATACAAATCATAGTATACAGCGACGCGAGATGAAGCAATGGCACTCTTATAATCATAAACCGTTCCACCTTTTGACGTAATTGTACATTATAATCATCAACTTCTCCTTTTCATATCATTTTAAATTGTTCTAAATTTTAAAGGCGGTTCTGTGAGTATTTAAAAATAAGCTTAAAGAAAGAAAAAAAGGCTTTTATAAGAATCCCCCATTTTGTTGAACCAAGGGGGCAGTTGTACACAATAGGGCTTCCAAGATCACAATAACACGACTCCAAAGCTGAGAAGATCATAGTCTGATACAGAAACCACAAGACAGTGTGGTCCACTTTAACATCATTTTGAGAACAACATATCACTGAATCAGCAGAACGTTTAGACATAATACAAGCAAACTGATGCACGAGGCAATAGTTGATGACGCAAACCGAGACAACCCCAATTCGGTGGATATACAGTTACAGAGCACAGCACTGGATGAAACCGAGACAACAGAGTAGATCAGACGTGTGGTCTCCTTGGAAGACAAAGGCTTGCTGCATGGGTGAGAAGTCTTAGATATTGTTTCTGTACACAAGTTTTCCCACACCGCAAAAAGTCAAAAAACATCCCCCGCCCAACATACATGGCACTACGAATGAATGGCAACATTATGCATAAAGCAACACTTGTCTACGATTGTACACGCTTGGATTTCTCACGGACAAGAAAATACACAACTGAAAGTAAAAATACACAACTGAAAGTTTTGGTATCTATATGCTGCCTTGGGCTCATTTGAGGTAAAGCGCTACATAAATGTACTATTATTATTAATATTATTTTCTCTCTATAGTTTTTTTTTTCAAATGTGGAGTGCTTGGTGGCTTAAGTTTACAAAACCCACCAGCTCAGATCTGTGCAGTGAGGGCACGAGGACAGAGACACGAAGAACACCATTGTGTCCACGAAGAACACCATTGTGTCCACGAAGAACACCATTGTGTCCACGAAGAACACCATTGTGTCCACGAAGAACACCATTGTGTCCGAACATTGTCCACAAACTGTAATCTCCATGCATCGGAAAGGAACATAGGCTACGTTGGACACTGTCTGGCACTAAATCACTAAATATGGCATATCTTTTCATTACACAGAATAAATACAGTGGAACCTCCTTTATAAGACACACCCCACCCCACCCCACCTTATAAGATTCCTTCCCACTTAAGATTTACTTCTATGATATATTGCTATTCTTTGTAACAACAACATACAGTATTTATACGGCGCTGAATCTTGATAGAAATCAAATCAAAGCGCACACACACGTTAGCATTCATAACGCTTTCAAACAAAAACGCAATACAAATGACATAAAGGAATACAGCAGAAAAAGACCTAAAGACAAGAGAGAGAAGAGAAAGAGAGTGGAGCTTTAATGACGGGGGAACAGTTGGGTTTTGAGGTTAGATTTGAAAGCAGAGGAGGTCGGTCGCTAACGGAGGGAAAGAGGAAGTTTGTTACAGGAGGTCGGTTCCTAAGTATTAAACGTACCTCCCTTATACAACTCCCCCCCCCCTCCCACTTAAGGCCTTATCTTGGATGATGTTTGAAGGTCTTAAAAGGGAGGTTCCACTGTAATTCATAACGTTACATATCGCCATGCACAGCGCACAACATGTCTTCACCATCATCGTTTGATCCCAGATGGACTAGGTTAGCTTTGAAAGAGAATGTTTGAAGGCCAGAAAGCCCTATCAGCAAAGGAATGGAGAAGGTCGACAGCACCTTCTGGCTTTCACCCAACGGTTACCACTACCGTCTACCGGGGGGCTGGCGGGCGGCCCGCCCTCTGAACACAGATCAATGACCTCAGGCTTTGCCTCTTCCCTCACAGCCCCGGTGCTGGTGTCCCGTCCTCTGAGCACAGATCAATGACCTCAGGCTTTGCCCCTTCCCTCACAGCCCCGGTGCTGGTGTCCCGTCCTCTGAGCACAGATCAATGACCTCAGGCTTTGCCCCTACCTTCACAGCCCCGGTGCTGGTGTCCCGTCCTCTGAGCACAGATCAATGACCTCAGGCTTTGCCTCTTCCTTCACAGCCCCGGTGCTGGTGTCCCGTCCTCTGAGCACAGATCAATGACCTCAGGCTTTGCCTCTTCCCTCACAGCCCCGGTGCTGGTGTCCCGTCCTCTGAACACAGATCAATGACCTCAGGCTTTGCCTCTTCCCTCACAGCCCCGGTGCTGGTGTCCCGTCCTCTGAGCACAGATCAATGACCTCAGGCTTTGCCTCTTCCCTCACAGCCCCGGTGCTGGTGTCCCGTCCTCTGAGCACAGATCAATGACCTCAGGCTTTGCCTCTTCCTTCACAGCCCCGGTGCTGGTGTCCCGTCCTCTGAACACAGATCAATGACCTCAGGCTTTGCCCCTTCTTTCACAGCCCCGGTGCTGGTGTCCCGTCCTCTGAGCACAGATCAATGACCTCAGGCTTTGCCTCTTCCTTCACAGCCCCGGTGCTGGTGTCCCGTCCTCTGAACACAGATCAATGACCTCAGGCTTTGCCCCTTCTTTCACAGCCCCGGTGCTGGTGTCCCGTCCTCTGAGCACAGATCAATGACCTCAGGCTTTGCCCCTTCTTTCACAGCCCCGGTGCTGGTGTCCTGGCCAGCGGCAGGCAGCCTGTGTGAAGGAGGCAGGTGCGTGGAGCGGGGCCCGGACAGGAGACTATTGTTCCCCGATACCAAAGAGGCGTAGGGGCCGACCCCCTGTCCGTACCACCTCCTGTAGTATTGCCGAATGAGCTCCGCCTGGTGAGCGCTCATCCCACCGCTGCTCACTGCCGAAGGACTTCCGGCTCCTCTCTCTGAGGGCGAGCGTGGAGGCAGCGGGTCCGTGGCAGCAGGCTGGGGTGAGGAACCCTGTGTGTGCAGGAGCTGAGCCAGCTGCTTCTCGTACCGCACCACCCACTGGTTGGGGCCCACGCTGACGATCTCGAACTCCTTCTGCCCCAACAGCAGAACGTTCTTCACGTATTTGGGGCTGGGGCTGCTCCCTTCGGCTTTGCCTCGCTGGTCTACGCTCTGCGGTTTTCCTCCGGGGAGAATGTCCCTTTCTGGTAACATTTGGGGAGGACTGTCTCCATTCAGCTGCCCGTTCGTTCCTTGCACACCATTCCCTGGCCTTGAATCAGCCACAGCGGTGGTGCTGCTGGACGAACGATGTCTGGAAGTTCCAGGAGCCTTGCTCGTCTTGCCGCTGTCAGAACCAGACAGATCCAGCGGGGAGGACGAGTTGTCACAGTCCACACGGACGGGGGAGTTAGAGGCGAAAGGGGCTGGGGTCTGCCAGGACAGAGCGGCGGCAGCGGGGAGGTAGGGGGTCAAGTAGTTCACCCTGGTGGTGGGGGGCAATGCAGACAGGGCAGGGGGGCCGTAGCCCAGCCCCCGGTCAGGCAGGCTGTAGTTGTACTCCCTCTCCGTCATGGCTCTACCTGGTTGACCGTCCAACGGCAGTTTAGCCATCACCGTGTTGAGAGGAATGGCCATGTGTGGCAAGGCCCCAGGAGACATTCCTCGTGGCAACAGCACGGGCTGTGCTGCTATCCTGAGCGACATCAGCTGGGGTGACGTGGGGGCCACGGCCCTGCCAGGGGTCAGGTACAGGGCAGACGGCTTCGGGTACAGAACCCTTTGCCGCTTCCGCCTGTTCCGTGAGGAAGCTGGCTGCTGGCTGAGACGGACTCTGTCTTCAGAAGGTGACTGTGCGGATGGCTTCTCCTCTTTTCCGGCAGCGACCTGAGCTACGCTCTCCGCCTTGACAGGTTGGTGGTCGTTATGGAAATGGTTCCACAAGGACGAAGAGGTCTGGGCAGAAGCAGGATTTCCGCCAGACGAAGGCGGAGGGATGTTCTCTGAAGATCCCACGTTCTTCCCTTCAGAGGCGTCTGTCATGTCAGTGTCTTCGGTGTGGTCCCCTGCCACGGAATCCATTTTGACCAGGCGAGGCATGGAGGTGGGAACACTCAGGTCGGTGACAGAGTTAGGACGGGAAAGGGAGGGGGGTTCTGCGTTAGGCGAGTACCGTGCCTCAGGCTGAGCGGTGCCAGCCTGGTTGACAACCCGGGGCCAGGGGGTCAGGGGTGAAGCGTCGCCGACACAAAGGCCAGACGCCATCAGTTTCGGAGGGGAAGGAAGAAGGGAGGAATCACCAGCACCCCTACTACTTCTCCCTCCCTCCTCCCTAGCATCACCAAGGGGTTCCTCTTTGATTCGAGGTCGTTTCCTGGAGGATTCTGCACACAGCTGACCAGCCGCCACCCCACCGTTCTGACGACGACCCTCAGTGAACGACACACTCCCTTTCGCACCCTCTGCCGAAGAAACTTGTAAGAGATCCCATGTAGCCATTGGACCCAGACTTTGATCGGAGGAGGCTGCAGCAGCAGCAGCAGCAGCCGTTGTTCCTGGGTGCTCCAGACGCACGGTGCTGAGCTGGAAAGGCTGGACTGAAGGGCTGGCGGTGGATCTGCCATCAGAGCCGTTCAGTTGGGGGCTGCTGAGCGCCTGGAGCTGTAGGGGGGACAGGATGGTGCGCGGAGCGTAGCCCGGGGACACCGCTTCAGCAGCGGCGTTCATCATTAACCCTTTACAGCCGGCCTGGAACACAAAGCTGGGCGTGCGCCTGTCCGTGTCTGACGCGTCCTCCTGTAACAGACACGGGTTTGGTCGTCACTTTGGCTGACTGAGAGCACGACACAGAAACCGTACTAGAGAACATGAATGTACAGCGGTAAAGGAAGGAAAGGGGAAAGAGGAATGATAAAGACAAGGAATGACAGTAGGAGAGAAAAGGACAGAATAATGGAAGGAAGGAAGGAAAAAACCGATGAATTAATAAACTTAAAGAAGAGAGGAGTGGAATAAGATGGATGAAGTTGGCTGCCTAAGGCGGAAAAGAAGAAGAAGAAGAAGAAGAAGAAGAAGAAGAAGAAGAAGAAGAAGAAGAAGAAGAAGAAGAAGTAGAAGAAGAAGAAGAAGAAGAAGAAGAAGCTAATCAAAGAGTTTACAGACGTCTCTCCAAAATAGTCATCTCTAATGCTCTCTGCATGGCATATAACACCTACATAATTGTGTTATTTATACCCTGACATTTGACCTGCGTGAGTCACTGTCTTTCTTGAGGACGCTGAATCTTGAGTACACCGCTGCACAGAATCACTTTAAGATACAAAAGAAACAAGCAATCTGTCAACACAAAGGCGTTTACAAACCACACATACATAGAAACATTTAGATTATTCAATGAACTTGGCTGCCGAAGACAAGAAGAAGAAGAAGAAGAAGAAGAAGAAGAAGAAGAAGAAGAAGAAGAAGAAGAAGAAGAAGAAGAAGAAGAAGAAGAACAACAACAACAACAACAACAACAACAACAACAAAAGGAAAACGAGAAAACAATACTCCCTCTCACCATATCCAATAAGCAAATATATGGAATATATTGGAACACTAACTCAAACATGTTGCATAAGTTCTATAGTAACTGCATCGAGTGTGTGCTTACTGTTTCTATTAATGTTAGTTTGGAAGTGTGTGTTTGAGGAGCCAGTGTTGGACGATGTAGTGAATGTGAGTAGTAAAGCAGTCGGAAAGAGAGAGACGGGTTTGAATGAGCTGTACGAAAGACGAACCAAGCAAAAAGCCAGGCAGATTGCGAATGACACCTCCCATGTTTTGAACAAAAAACCCCATTATAAACTCATTCGCATCGCAATGATTTTGAATTATTACCAAAAAATCACTCCAGCCATCAACACAAACAAAACAGACATAAACAAAAAGAAAGAAGATTACAGTTTTTACTTCAGGTTTAGACTTAGGGAAGTGGCGGATCACATTTGATAGACATACATTACATAGAAACACTCTACAGCAATGGGTGTCCCACTACAAACACAAATGAAGAGGCAAACATGTGGTCTAAGGGAGCGAAGAGAGTTTAAAAGTGACCAAAGTATGATGTGCCCATATATTTACTTCCCTTGAAGCAAATTCATCAAACTGACAGCTTTGTATTTCTTCCACATACATTTAGGACGGACGTGGTGGCGCCCTCGGAGGAGGACCTCACTCACTCTGGCTCCACGACTAAGTCATTATCGTCGTCAGTAGGGGGCGTTAGTAGGTGGTGTCCTGCGTAATATAAATGTTAGCTCAGAACAGGCTCCGCTGAACTACACCGAAGTGACTCAGCAGCAATGCAGTGTCTCCTCTGGTGGTTACCTCCTGACGGCCTAACATAAATTCGCTCCCCCTTGGACTGCTGATTTCGGAGTCCGGGACCTAGACATACCAGGGTGTGGCTGCGAATCGGGACTCAGAACGAGGGGCGTGGGAGCTAGGCAACGCACAGAAGATGCGACAGCAAAAACGGTTTCCAACTGACCTCTGTGTGCTGACCGTGATGACCGTAGTGGTGGTGGTGGGGGGCAGGCGGGGGGCTGCCGGGGGGCAGGAGGTGGGGGGCTGCCCCCGGCACCATCCTGTCCCTGAGGATCCTGTTGATGGAGGAGATGGAGGGGACGTTCTGCTCCACGCACACCCCGTCCTGCAGCAGCCTGCACAGACAGTGAACACGTTGCTTGGGACAACAGTAACGAGAGAGCGAGAGCCGTGAAATAACGCAATAATCTCTATCTGATAATACCATATGAACTGACTTTATCCGTCCTCCAACAGATTGCACGTGCAGTGAAACATTGCCTTGCTTGGGACAACAGTAGAGACTCGAGTGAGATCCGCGCAATAATCGGTCTCTAACCCCCCGTGGAGATACCAGGGGATTCTTTTGTATAAATAGTTTCCCCACCTTCTGGGAGTTCTACATCTGTATTGTTAAAAATTCGGGACTTTACTGGTGTTGCACTGCCTCCGGGCATTGCCTCCAGGATCGTTCCCACCATCATTATATCTACTAGTGTCCCATATGTGTCTTTGTCCAGACCGGAGGACGTTAAGCAGAATTTCACAATTTCACTGGGATGTCTGTGTGCTAGTACCTTCCTCTCATAGATCACTCTTTTTCACCCCGCCATTTCCATTTGCTTATTGTCATCTACTACCTTTCTGCCTTACTGGTCCATTCTCCTGAAACTCTC
>CM065698.1:51724309-51734309 GCA_017654935.2 Phymorhynchus buccinoides | reverse complement strand
ACGTAATTTCCTTGGTGAAGATTTTAAAACCGACTAAATTAGCGCAGCCCAACTGTTGCACGCTCTGCAAAGTCTATCGAGGCCTCTCAGTGGATGTCACGCTCTGCAAAGTCTATCGAGGCCTCTCAGTGGATGTCACGCTCTGCAAAGTCTATCGAGGCCTCTCAGTGGATGTCACGCAGTGCAAAGTCTATCGAGGCCTCTCAGTGGATGTCACGCTCTGCAAAGTCTATCGAGGCCTCTCAGTGGATGTCACGCAGTGCAAAGTCTATCGAGGCCTCTCAGTGGATGTCACGCAGTGCAAAGTCTATCGAGGCCTCTCAGTGGATGTCACGCTCTGCAAAGTCTATCGAGGCCTCTCAGTGGATGTCACGCTCTGCAAAGTCTATCGAGGCCTCTCAGTGGATGTCACGCAGTGCAAAGTCTATCGAGGCCTCTCAGTGGATGTCACGCAGTGCAAAGTCTATCGAGGCCTCTCAGTGGATGTCACGCTCTGGAAAGTCTATCGAGGCCTCTCAGTGGATGTCACGCAGTGCAAAGTCTATCGAGGCCTCTCAGTGGATGTCACGCAGTGCAAAGTCTATCGAGGCCTCTCAGTGGATGTCACGCTCTGCAAAGTCTATCGAGGCCTCTCAGTGGATGTCACGCTCTGCAAAGTCTATCGAGGCCTCTCAGTGGATGTCACGCTCTGCAAAGTCTATCGAGGCCTCTCAGTGGATGTCACGCTCTGCAAAGTCTATCGAGGCCTCTCAGTGGATGTCACGCAGTGCAAAGTCTATCGAGGCCTCTCAGTGGATGTCACGCTCTGGAAAGTCTATCGAGGCCTCTCAGTGGATGTCACGCAGTGCAAAGTCTATCGAGGCCTCTCAGTGGATGTCACGCAGTGCAAAGTCTATCGAGGCCTCTCAGTGGATGTCACGCTCTGCAAAGTCTATCGAGGCCTCTCAGTGGATGTCACGCAGTGCAAAGTCTATCGAGGCCTCTCAGTGGATGTCACGCTCTGCAAAGTCTATCGAGGCCTCTCAGTGGATGTCACGCAGTGCAGCGTGACGCAGTCACTCAACACAGTCAATGTGGCGTGACTGCCTCGCCCCAGCAGCGTCTGACAATAGTGTGGGGCCTGGTTTCACCATAGTGACTGTGCCAGTCAGTCCAAGTGTCGTGACGGTTTGTGCACAAAACAGATTTATTTGTCTGACAATAGTGTCTGGCCTGGTTTCACCATAGTGACTGTGCCAGTCAGTCCAAGTGTCGTGACGGTTTGTGCATAAAACAGATTTATTTGTCTGACAATAGTGTCTGGCCTGGTTTCACCATAGTGACTGTGCCAGTCAGTCCAAGTGTCGTGACGGTTTGTGCACAAAACAGATTTATTTGTCTGACAATAGTGTGGGGCCTGGTTTCACCATAGTGACTGTGCCAGTCAGTCCAAGTAACGTGGTGGTTTGTGCACAAAACAGATGTACTTGTCTTACACGGCTATAAAGCCTTAATCGAATATACAGAAATCATATTTGAATAGTAGGTCCGCTGATTTTAGGACACGCCGTTCAAAACTGCACATACAGTCCTTCCGGTCAGCTGCAGGTGTTTCAGTTGTCAGGTAAAGTTTTATTGTTTTGTGTATTTGACGGTTTCAGGTTTGGGTTAGGGTTAGGGATAGGGTTAGGGTCAGTTTCAAAGGTTAAAATATACAAATGTTAACATACTATCATTCTACAGAAACCGGACATAAAGGAGCCAGTTTGGGCTCGTTTGTTTCTAGAATGTGTGTGTGTGAGAGAGAGAGAGAGAGAGAGAGAGAGAGAGAGAGAGAGAGAGAGAGAGAGAGAGAGAGAGAGAGAGAGAGAGAGAGAGAGAGAGAGAGAGAGAGAGAGAGAGAGAGAGAGAGAGAGAGAGAGAGAGAGAGAGAGAGAGAGAGAGAGAGAGCAAGCATAAAAATCATTGAAATGTTGAATCATCCTTCAAAGTATGTGTACAGCATTACTGATATACAAAGAAATGAAAAATAAATTGATACTTTTGGTCATCGACTAATTATTGCCTGTTCTAAGACCCCTACCAATGTGCGACTTACGTTAGGTTTTCTCGTGCACTGTCAGTAACATAATGTCTGCAAACGGATAGCCTGCATATGGCGCACACAGCACAAAAAGCTTCACGGTCCATGAGCATGGTGTGTAAGCTAAGCTTCTCTGCAATACCACTGCTCCATACTGCTCCACATGCACAATATGAGCTGATACCCTTACCAAACCAAAGGGGTCTGTGGGAACTCAGTGGTAGACAATTATAATAGCGTAATCTTCGTCTGAGTTACTTGAACGCAGCTGCTAGTAGTGGTAACTAAATAACTATTATACAGGAAATGGTAATATTGTACATTAGACACCACTGTCATGTTAACGACCATCAGTCTCAAAGTCTGCTTCTTTCAGTTGTATCAACATTATTCTAGACTGATCCCTTTTCCGAGAATGGCAGAATGTACTTCTCAATGAAAACGTTCAATGCGACATTTTGAAAGAAGGGTGGGGCTGGGGGGAGCATACAGTGAAAAATAGCTGCAATGGCAATGCGCACCAAACACGCACCAAAGTAAAAGAAACTAAAACAAAAACCACTTGCTACATTATGGTCCGTGTTCTTGCTTGATATTAACCTCAGGGCTGGCTCAACAACGTGAAGAGATCTAGAGCTATATATTGGATTGCTTACATCAATAGAAAATGACCTCACAGCTTAGTTTTAAGCGAATGAATGTTATTGTCAAACTATAAAGCCATTGCATTGGGTCTTAGTGTTGCTGCTTCTCGGGTCTAGCTGAACTCTGTGGTCCATCCCTAAGCAGTGACCGCACTCAGAATGTCGAAGACAAGTCCCATCAGATTTACTTCTCCCAAACCTTGTCAGAGCCAGTCCCATGGAAACAAACCACAGCCTCTGGAAGAACATGTACCAGTCCTAGCGAACATACATAATAATAATAATAATAATAATAATAATAATAATAATAAACGGATATTTATGTTTGCTAGGAGTGGGACTGCCAAGTGATTCATCTTTCAGTATCCTGGTTTCGCAATCAGTGTTGGACTGATAATTGCCAGTTCACGCGATCACTTCTAAAGTCAAATCTAAGGTGAGTACTTCCCCTGGGTATCAGATCTCTATAACGGCTAAAACAATCAGAATAGCTGATTAGCAGTTGCCTCTTGTACTATCTGGATGTCATTGTCGGAAGCGAATGACTAACATTACACACACACACACACACACACACACACACACACACACACACACACACACACACACACACATACACGCACATACACACATTTAAACTGGTAATGGAAATATAACCCACCTGAGGCTCCATCTCTGGTCTCTGAACCTTGGCCGTGTTCCTGCCTGTGCTCCGTCTGCTGCTGAACGTTGTCTCCGTCCTCCTCCTCTCCAACCATCTCCACGTCCTCCCTGTCCTCAGAACTGGCGGAGCTCTTAGTGTCACTCCAGGCCCCCTCCCCAGTGAACAACGACTTCTCCTGGCTGGTGCTCACATTCAGATCAGGTAGGGCAACGTGCCTTGATTCAGCATCCACACTGCCACATAATCCTGCTCCACTGCTGGGTTGAGAATGGGGGTTAGCGCTGCGATGGGAGCTACGGGCAGCAACTAAGGCCTGCTGGTAAATGCGAAGGGCCTGGGAAGGATAGAGAGACCACATGGGATGTCCCAAGCTGGTCAACACAGGCCCAGCGTAGGTGGTAGAAACGGGGACGTTGGCAGGAGCCACGGGCAGAGTGGAGTCTGCACCGCATGGATTCGTGTTCATTTCTGAAGTGGACCGTGAGTTCCCTGTTGTTTCTCTGTCCCCTGCGAGTGAAGTCGGAAATCCAGGGACAGGCGTTCCAGGGATTGCTGCTGAGCTCGTCGCTGGTGTTCGACTGTGGACGGCTGTTGCCAAATTTGGCATGGAGGCAGCCTGGCTGGTCACACACAGTGGTGCCGGTGACATGGCACGAGCTGAAGGGGCTGACACATTAGGTTCTGATGATACCGGCACGTGCGAGCTTTCCTTGCTGAACAACTCTTCTGGCTCTGCTTTCCTGGTTGCTGTAATGCTGATTGTGTCGGCAGAGGCGGGAGGACTGTCTGTACTAGCACATGCTTCGGAACACGAAGAAACCAGACGTGACACTTCAGAACTAACGGCTGAGCTGGAGCACAAAGCAGTCCCTTCGTTCTTCTTCGAATCGGTAACAGAAACTGAAGCAAACCCTAGAGCACGATTCAACGTCCTCTGTGTATCTGGCGAAAGTGCGTCTGTGGAGTGTGCGCGGGGTTCTGCACTGCTCCCAAAACTCCCAGCAAAGCGAGGTCTTCTTGGGTTCTTTGGTGAAGCGAGCCAGACCGGAAGCAGGGGAGATAAGGAGGCACGTGGTAAAGCCTGTGTGGAGCCGATGATGTCAGCAGTCACAGTGGAAGCCGTTGGAATCACTCCTATGGTGGCACACTCCGATGAAGGTAGTGTGGACTGTTCCAATGTTTTTAGCGTGTTAGGTGTTGAAACAGCTGCAGTGTCTTTTGATGCTGGTCCTGCCATGTCGGTACAATCCAGAGACCTCGCTGAAGCTCCTTCATCAATGACTAGCTTTCCAGGACACGTGTCCAATCCTTCGTAGTTGACTCCCGTGCTGAGGTCTGAGGCTGACAGCACCTCAGGGTCTGCATGTTCTCTCCTCTGTTCTTTATCCAACAGCATGGATGAATCTCTTTTTCGTGAAGCGAGCAACGTAGCTGACATGTGTTTTACCACAACCGACTCTGAAGCTACTAACTTGGCGGATTGGTTTCTTCCCGTTGTCAGTTCTGCTTCCTCACCAGCAGCAGCCCGCTTTAGTTCAGGACTCATGTCGGCAGCCGACTCTGCAGCTACTAACTTGGCGGATTGGTTTCTTCCCGTTGTCAGTTCTGCTTCCTCACCAGCAGCAGCCCGCTTTAGTTCAGGACTCATGTCGGCAGCCGCCAAAGAGGCAGCGTCCCTTCCAGGGCTGGTGTCCACGTCTTCACTGACCGATGAGCTGACCGCTTCTTTCTCCTCTCCACCAGCTGGCAGGACATCCTGGCTTCTCTCTTCTACCTTAGAATGACCACTGGACACTCCACTGGCCTTTCGCTCTTCAGTACTGATAATGGCCACACACACGCTTTTCTTTTCTTTCCAACCCAAACTTGCACTGAGCAGCGTGTTGGAATGTTGGTCTCCAGTGTTGGAATGTTGGTCTCCAGTGTTGGAATGTTGGTCTCCAGTGTTGGAAGTGCTGTCTGCAGCATTGTACTCCCTTTCACTCCCCTCTGTGATGAGGTCCGTCTTCAGTGAGCTGAACGTGGCACAGGGAGCCGTGGTGCCTTCTTTATCTGCGGTGGTCAGTTCTGGTCGAGGCACGCATAAAGCACTGGCCCTCTTCTCTCCTGCGCTGCCTTCGCTGAGAAGTGGCACACAGGCCACGTTAGCAGGGCTGCCCATTGGACGAGGAGAATTCAATGTAGGCCAAATCATAAAACTCTAACTGTGAGGCCAGTAAGTACACCTAGAAGTCAAAAGCAAACTCTAGCCCCTAGACCAACCGTACGCTCACTCAAAACTAATTTAGAGCTTTTTTCAGTAAAGCCTCTAGTATAACCGCTTTTCAGTGTACACTTTTCAAAGTTGTAAATTCACTTGAAAGAATTTCTAATAATTTGTTTCAATGGAAATTCGTGACGTTGGTATGTGGTGTTGTTCAGTGATGTTTCTTTCTCCGAGTTTGTTTGCCGCCAGAGACCTGGAAACGGAGATGCAGACACATTGGTTATCTTCAAGCAAGATCCTTTACATTAATCGCATCAAAATACACACCACGAAAGTTCAAGTCAAACCAAACAAAACAACTTAGAACAGACAAACAAAGCAGATGCACATACTATCTAGAAAGCATGCAACACATCTTCTTCTTCTAGATCGATCACATCAGATGGAGATGAATGCAACACATAAAACATTATGGAATGGAAAATGTGTTACAAGTCAAGCATTATGTAGCCACATGCTGCACAAACCCTGCTACCCAGCAAGGCAGTCTTGACCTTTCTCAGTGTGGTCTTTCTATTCCCCATCGAGAATCATGGCAGCAGACAACATGCTGCATAAACCCTGCTACCCAGTATGGCAGTCTTGACCTTTCTCAGTGTGGACTTTCTATTCCCCAACGAGAATCATGGCAGCAGACAACATGCTGCACAAAGCCTGCTGCCCAGTATGGCAGTCTTGACCTTTCTCAGTGCGGTCTTTCTATTCCCCATCGAGAATCATGGCAGCAGACAGCATGCTGCACAAAGCCTGCTGCCCAGCAAGGCAGTCTTGACCTTTCTCAGTGTGGTCTTTCTATTCCCCATCGAGAATCATGGCAGCAGACAACATGCTGCATAAAGCCTGCTGCCCAGTATGGCAGTCTTGACCTTTCTCAGTGCGGTCTTTCTATTCCCCATCGAGAATCATGGCAGCAGACAACATGCTGCATAAAGCCTGCTGCCCAGTATGGCAGTCTTGACCTTTCTCAGTGTGGTCTTTCTATTCCCCATCGAGAATCATGGCAGCAGACAACATGCTGCATACAGCCTGCTGCCCAGTATGGCAGTCTTGACCTTTCTCAGTGTGGTCTTTCTATTCCCCATCGAGAATCATGGCAGCAGACAACATGCTGCATACAGCCTGCTGCCCAGTATGGCAGTCTTGACCTTTCTCAGTGTGGTCTTTCTATTCCCCATCGAGAATCATGGCAGCAGACAACATGCTGCATAAAGCCTGCTGCCCAGCAAGGCAGTCTTGACCTTTCTCAGTGTGGTCTGTCTATTCCCCATCGAGAATCATGGCAGCAGACAACATGCTGCATAAAGCCTGCTGCCCAGCAAGGCAGTCTTGACCTTTCTCAGTGTGGTCTGTCTATTCCCCATCGAGAATCATGGCAGCAGACAACATGCTGCATACAGCCTGCTGCCCAGTATGGCAGTCTTGACCTTTCTCAGTGTGGTCTTTCTATTCCCCATCGAGAATCATGGCAGCAGACAACATGCTGCATACAGCCTGCTGCCCAGTATGGCAGTCTTGACCTTTCTCAGTGTGGTCTGTCTATTCCCCATCGAGAATCATGGCAGCAGACAACATGCTGCATAAAGCCTGCTGCCCAGTATGGCAGTCTTGACCTTTCTCAGTGTGGTCTGTCTATTCCCCATCGAGAATCATGGCAGCAGACAACATGCTGCATAAAGCCTGCTGCCCAGTATGGCAGTCTTGACCTTTCTCAGTGTGGTCTTTCTATTCCCCATCGAGAATCATGGCAGCAGACAACATGCTGCATAAAGCCTGCTGCCCAGCAAGGCAGTCTTGACCTTTCTCAGTGTGGTCTTTCTATTCCCCATCGAGAATCATGGCAGCAGACAACATGCTGCATACAGCCTGCTGCCCAGTATGGCAGTCTTGACCTTTCTCAGTGTGGTCTTTCTATTCCCCATCGAGAATCATGGCAGCAGACAACATGCTGCATAAAGCCTGCTGCCCAGTATGGCAGTCTTGACCTTTCTCAGTGTGGTCTTTCTATTCCCCATCGAGAATCATGGCAGCAGACAACATGCTGCATAAAGCCTGCTGCCCAGTATGGCAGTCTTGACCTTTCTCAGTGCGGTCTTTCTATTCCCCATCGAGAATCATGGCAGCAGACAACATGCTGCATAAAGCCTGCTGCCCAGTATGGCAGTCTTGACCTTTCTCAGTGTGGTCTTTCTATTCCCCATCGAGAATCATGGCAGCAGACAACATGCTGCATAAAGCCTGATGCCCAGTATGGCAGTCTTGACCTTTCTCAGTGTGGTCTTTCTATTCCCCATCGAGAATCATGGCAGCAGACAACATGCTGCATAAAGCCTGCTGCCCAGTATGGCAGTCTTGACCTTTCTCAGTGTGGTCTTTCTATTCCCCATCGAGAATCATGGCAGCAGACAACATGCTGCATAAAGCCTGCTGCCCAGTATGGCAGTCTTGACCTTTCTCAGTGTGGTCTTTCTATTCCCCATCGAGAATCATGGCAGCAGACAACATGCTGCATAAAGCCTGATGCCCAGTATGGCAGTCTTGACCTTTCTCAGTGTGGTCTTTCTATTCCCCATCGAGAATCATGGCAGCAGACAACATGCTGCATAAAGCCTGCTGCCCAGCAAGGCAGTCTTGACCTTTCTCAGTGCGGTCTTTCTATTCCCCATCGAGAATCATGGCAGCAGACAACATGCTGCATAAAGCCTGCTGCCCAGTATGGCAGTCTTGACCTTTCTCAGTGTGGTCTTTCTATTCCCCATCGAGAATCATGGCAGCAGACAACATGGTGCATAAAGCCTGCTGCCCAGTATGGCAGTCTTGACCTTTCTCAGTCTATTCCCCATCGAGAATCATGGCAGCAGACAAGCACAAACACGTTTCCTGCTCCGTCCCGCGCGCCTTTTGTTGTAGTGAACGTAGCAAAGAAAAAAGTAACCCTGATTCAATGTCTGTCAATCCATGCCGGACACGTGATTTGCACGGGCTATTATGAGCACAAAAGCAGCTCATATCACCATTACTTTCCACAACATGACACACATGAACGCAGATTGGGCCCAGCAGACATATCACCATTACTTTCCACAACATGACACACATGAACGCAGATTGGGCCCAGCAGACATATCACCATTACTTTCCACAACATGACACACATGAACGCAGATTGGGCCCAGCAGACATATCACCATTACTTTGCACAACATGACACACATGAACGCAGATTGGGCCCAGCAGACATATCACCATTACTTTCCACAACACGACACACATGAACGCAGATTGGGCCCAGCAGACATATCACCATTACTTTCCACAACACGACACACATGAACGCAGATTGGGCCCAGCAGACATATCACCATTACTTTCCACAACATGACACACATGAACGCAGATTGGGCCCAGCAGACATATCACCATTACTTTCCACAACATGACACACATGAACGCAGATTGGGCCCAGCAGACATATCACCATTACTTTGCACAACACGACACACATGAACGCAGATTGGGCCCAGCAGACATATCACCATTACTTTCCACAACATGACACACATGAACGCAGATTGGGCCCAGCAGACATATCACCATTACTTTGCACAACACGACACACATGAACGCAGATTGGGCCCAGCAGACATATCACCATTACTTTCCACAACACGACACACATGAACGCAGATTGGGCCCAGCAGACATATCACCATTACTTTCCACAACACGACACACATGAACGCAGATTGGGCCCAGCAGACATATCACCATTACTTTCCACAACACGACACACATGAACGCAGATTGGGCCCAGCAGACATATCACCATTACTTTGCACAACACGACACACATGAACGCAGATTGCCCCCCAGCAGACATATCACCATTACTTTCCACAACACGACACACATGAACGCAGATTGGGCCCAGCAGACATATCACCATTACTTTGCACAACACGACACACATGAACGCAGATTGGGCCCAGCAGACATATCACCATTACTTTCCACAACACGACACACATGAACGCAGATTGGGCCCAGCAGACATATCACCATTACTTTGCACAACATGACACACATGAACGCAGATTGCCCCCCAGCAGACATATCACCATTACTTTGCACAACATGACACACATGAACGCAGATTGGGCCCAGCAGACATATCACCATTACTTTGCACAACACGACACACATGAACGCAGATTGGGCCCAGCAGACATATCACCATTACTTTGCACAACACGACACACATGAACGCAGATTGGGCCCAGCAGACATATCACCATTACTTTGCACAACACGACACACATGAACGCAGATTGCCCCCCAGCAGACATATCACCATTACTTTGCACAAC